>JADRCD010203754.1:0-27532 GCA_019843815.1 Montemys delectorum
GCATCTTCCAACTTTTCTATTGGACCAAAAACTCTAGCCCCACCTGGCCTGCTTACCTGTCTTCTGGACTGTCTTCAGGCTCCCTTGCCTTCACTGCTGATCTCCCTCAAATTCTTGAGCACCGTGTCCCTGAGGAAGGGGTATGGGGTAGGATACTGCTCTGGTTTTCCCAGGCAGGGTTCAGGTGGCTTTTATGAAGGTGTTAGAGTTATTGTGAGAATTGAGTGTGAGTTCTGTGGGAGGCAATAGTAACATGGAAGTCAATCAGTTCTCATTAGCCATTTCAAATAGATTATCTACTAAAATCACTTAATTCTGATTGATGGTAAAGAGTGTAGCTGGCTTGTAAAAAACACACAAAATTAATAATGCAACCCAACAAGCATTCTGGTTATTTCTTTATGTGGATTTCAACTCTGATACTTTTTCATAGTTAAATTTTAAAATGTTAGCTGAGTTTGACATTCCACAAAGCAGGAACTTACAGTGCAGTTCTAGGATCTCTCTGCATCCTTGTATGAGGATGAGGTTCTGCTGCGTGAAGAGGCTGCTACCCTGAGTCCAGGTCTGCTCTGCCCTCCCCCAGGGATTGTATGTTGCTATGTGGTTTGAGAGAAGCTATTTTTCTCAGTTACTTCCCTTCCATGAAGGTAGAAGCTCTGAGTGTGACTACTGGTGGGAAAAAATTTAGTTTTTATTAATAGTTATCTCCTTGATAGTCCCAGTGAGCTATGTAAATAGAACCCCAGCCCCACCCCTCGCCCAAGAAACAAAAAGTTAAAAAAAAAATTTCAAGGAAGCTCATTTTAATGAAAATGATTTGTTCACAAGACAATCTTAGAGTATGATTGATAGACATGATGTGGCTCATTTAAATGAACATAGGGTGGATGGTGTGAGGCCACACACTTGCATCTGAAGCAGTGACTCTGTTACAGCAGAATAGTTTTGGAGACTTTGAGTTTTAGGATCAGTGTGCTCACGAGTCTTTAACATGTGTAATGTAAGTGGAAAGTGATGATCTCTGCAGAAAGTCGGGAAGTACCCAGCACAGGAGCCACGTAGCTTTTAAGTTTTGGTGGTCTTGCTTTACTGTTTATTCTGAGAGTCCTCATGATGGAAAGAGATATTCTTTCCCATGTTAGGGCTGGCCAGCTACCAGGATGAAGCAGCCTGGTCATTGCATCAGAGTTGTATGCCCAGAGACAAGCATACATAGAGAGCTGCGCTTTCTGTGTTGAGAAACTCTCCGTTATTTAATTTTTCCAGTATGTGTTTTCATAACTCATAATTATGTCAAATATCCTTGTGTTTTTTAACTGTCTCTATAATTGAGTAGTCAATGTAAAAAAGAAACTGAAATACTATTTTTACTACAGAATGTCTTATGGAATATGTGCGTTCATTTTCTGGATAAAGTCACCATGGTCATTTCATTGTATCTGCTCTTGGTGTAACTGAACAAGGTTTGTTTGGTCTCTCCCTACAGGGTTATTCAAGCATCTGTTCTTCATGTAATCTTAACATTCTTGATAGTGCCACTTAAAAACCACTGAAGTCATCATAGTTTAATTACCAACTTAAAATAGTACTGATATTGTATAGTCAAGAAGACAAAAATTCTTTCCTTTAGGATTTTACAACATAAAAGAAGCAGTAAAGCAGAAATTGGGGCCAGGGTAGTGTGTGGGGCCGGCCTTAGTCTTCCCCTTTCTCTCTCAGAATTTGAAGCAGGGAGTACTGTATGTTCACTGTGTGTGCTTGTGTGTATCTCTAGAGGGACCAGGGAAAGAACGTGGCATAATAGGGACCAAGGAACACAAAGTCAGCATGGTCCCTGGTGTCAGTTCTCTGTGGTTGGATGAATTCAAACCTGGCTGCACTTAAACGTTTGCTTAAGTCAAGTCAGATTGTTATGTTTGCTCTTTCATCCCTTTTCATATTTACTTCCTTCTTGTGCTCTAAAACTCTTGTCAATCCTTAACAAAACTGTGTTGTTGCCTTTTTAAATGTAAAAAGAATTTCAATACTGTCAACTGTAGTTTGCCTGGATGAAAATGTACAGTGTGTGTCAGAATATATCTGCTAATACTATTAATGCTTGGCTCCCATTTTCTGTTCCTCAGAGAGTTTTTTAAGATTTGAAACATACATTAACTGTGGAAAGCATACTTGTTAGATTGTGGATTTGGGAAAATCAGTGATATTTCTTATTGTTTATGGTTTCCTCTTGAAACGCAGCAGAAACAGGTAAGTTAATATCCTGTTTAAACAGAAGAGGAGAGAAAAAGTTCCAGGAAAAGGGAAGGAGGAATAAAGAATGATCCTAAGTCTAAGAATGATCCTAAGTCTAACTGTGCAAATGGAAGGTCCTAAGATTTGACTTATCCCATGCTTCTGAGCAGTTCTTGTCAGTGTGGGGCAGTATGGAATTCTCATAAATCTTGAGACAAGAGGCCCTCAGGATTGGCCTGCCTCTTCTGTTGCAGTAATTGTGACACTGAAACATGTCCTGTGGACATGTCCTTGAGTTGATACATAGTGATGGTCAGGGTACCTGTCATTCCCTGTGGCACGAAGAGTCACTGATACCCCTGACCCTTCATGTTTTGCACTTTTGTCTATTCCTGCCTGCAGAGGCGACAGGAGGAAGGCTATTACAGCCGCCTAGAAGCCGAGAGGCGCCGACAGCACGAAGAGGCTGCACGTAGGTTGCTGGAGCCCGAAGAGCCAGCGTTGAACCGACCTCCACTTCCACGGGACTATGAGCCCCCATCCCTGTCCTCAGCACCCAGTGCCCCTCCTCCCCCACCTCAGCGAAACGCCTCCTACCTCAAAACACAGGTCCTCTCCCCAGACTCGCTGTTCACTGCCAAGTTTGTTGCGTATGATGATGAGGAGGAGGAAGACTACGGTCCAGCAGGTCAGGATAAGTACCCCAGCACAAGGAAGTCTCATGGGCACTTTCCTCTTGCCACCCTTAAGCCGAAGCAGGCCCCCTGCCAGCCACGCCCAGTCTCGGATGGCATCTTTCTCTGCAACTCATTCCAGCCACCCTTGGCCAAAGCCAACAGTACTGCTTACAAAGCAGGCCAGCCCCCACCCCTGCCAGGCAAACCAAGCCCGTACCGTCCTGGCCACTGGAAAGGTAGAGGTAAAAGAGGGAATGGTGAATTGGACCTTTCTGTTCTTGATGATTGAACCTGGAATCTCTGTACCCCTGCCACTTGGCAAAGTACGTGGAGACCACGCCTGCCTTGGCACTGGGTTTTATCTGATCACTCTCAGCATGTGATCTCCCTCTGCCTCTGATGGTGGTGTTTGTGCTAATCCTCTCTTAATTTAGCCTTTCTTCTCAAATTTCTTTTATACTTAAAGGTATTCCATCTTGTTAATCCACTGACAACGGTCATTCCTCCACTATCACCAAATTATTTGAAGTACTGTTGGTCTTGGCTTTTTTCTGTACCTCTAAAAGTAATTCTTACCTTTGGTCAAATAAGTGCCTTCTCAAACATGATCTGTAAAGGCAGAGTGCTTTACCAGCTGCATTTTAAATTTACATCATTTAATGTGAGTAGAACATGTGGCTTTGTTCCTGAGGCCTATGCAGTGACTCAAGCACCTTGTGGAAGCTTGGTGGGATATTGGGACATGCACTGACATGCACTACAAGTAGCTAACAGTAAGGCTTCTCTGACTAACAGAGACAAGCCCTGATCACAGATCCTACCCTTGAAGTTCTTCCTCTGTCACTCTCACTTGCTCCATTCTGTTTCATTATCCTTCTCTCTTGCACCTCATACACTAGTATACAGACCTTTGTTGGCTTGCAGTTTCTAGTAATTAAACCCTTCTGACTGACTGCTGAGTGCAGTGGTTCTCCTATTTATGACAGAGCAAAAGAGTTGCCCACAGAGAGGTTGTAAGCAGAAGATTTAGCTCATTTAAATTCAGATTGAGAGTTCAAACTGTCTTGGCCTTAAATGAAATGGAATTCTGGCATCAAACATCCAGCTGTGTAATTTTAGTGAATTTTAGTGAGTAAACTTCTGTGGGATTTTTACATGAATGTGAACTTGGAAGTTCTGAAAGAAGCTGACTCAGCAAGGTTTGTTTCCTACATACAACAGAGCAGTTCTGCTAGAATAATGACATTTTTCCACACTTGTATCAAACTCTTTTAATCTTTTTTGGAGAATTGGTATGCAATATTCTTCAACCATTCTGAAAGCCCAAACCCAATCTTTTTCCTTTATAAATTTTCTGTTATAAATGTTGAGAACTTGGTGCTCTTTCAAGGCATTTCTGAAATAACAATACATTTTGAAGTAAAGTACTATTGATCATATATCAGATTTTATTGTTGGATTTTTTATTGGATTTTATTGTTGGATATTTTATGAATGGCAGGACAAACTGGATAGTCTCATTATCATTAATTAGGATCCACATGTGTAGACTTCAGCCCCCAGTCATACCACCAACCCTTACTTTATGTCATACCTAAAGCACCACTGTGGAGCTACCTGCACACACACAGCAGCACTGTGCCTTGTCTCTCTCCTTTGTGTGCTGTATCTGGCCTTTCTCTGATGAAGCATGCTTCTGCAGATGGGACTTGGCCTCTTCCAAGGGTTCACATGAGACAGCACTTATGCAGTTGGAATGATGAAGATTGAATTTTGATGATAGGATGTCTTTATAGGCTGTGTTTGTTTCACTAAAGGTTTTGGGAAATTAATTATAAGTGGAAATATATATATATGTATGTATAATACATATATATACACATATATATGTATATATACATGTGATATATATATATATATATAGTCAGCTCCAAGTTTTAATGTTATAGCAAACTCTAAATATACTGAAAGATTTGCCCATGGAAGAAGTCAGTGTCACTCTCAGCAAAGCACAAAAGTACAAAGCACTGTTCTTAATTTCAGACAAAATGAGTATACTGTTGGGAATTGATCAACTATGCAAATACCATGTTAGATCCCACTGTAGACTGCTAGGAGATAGAAGGCAGTCTTTGCTGGAGCTAACAGCCTCTGAGATGACTTGGGAAGCCTAAACAATCGGTGCTTGAACTTGCAGTTTGAAGGCCACTGTACTCTGTCCAAAGACATCCAATAAATCCTAACCATAGGCTCTTTATATGGAAGAAAATTCCTTCTCCTTTCTCTTGTCTAAAAAGGAGTGGAGTTTTGTAATCTGAAAACATGGTGATAGTTTTGTGGCCTATTTAATCCAATCTTGTCCTTGTTTGCCAAGTATTCTGAGTCTTTTGTACTCTATATATTATAAGCTGGTTTTTCAGATATGAATATGAGTTTTTTTGTCTGCGTGTATGTCTGAGTCACCAGGAACTTGATATAGTGGTAAGCTGGGAACCTAGCCCTGGGCTTCTGCAGGGAACCTAGCCCTGGGCTTCTGCAATTGCCACAAGTACTCTTAACTGCTGAGCCCCTTACTATATTTCGTGATGTTACAGTAGATACAGTAATAGCACTGAAGTATTCTATATTAGAGCATTACTGTAGACTTGGATGCATGGTATAGTTTTATTTGCATCATCTTTTAATGCCTCCTGAAATCTTGGCAAGTATTGGCCAACGGTTGGGCATCAAGCTCAGTTATGGTTTCTTGGTTAAGATAGATGTGCTTGCCCAGGGCCAACTTAACTCTGCCCTCACTCTTTGTTTTTTTCTGGGAATTTTTTATCGGCAGCACTAATGTGGAATGTTAGAAATTTTATCTGAGTTTCATTTTGGTAGCCCATTTGTTTCAAAGGCTTTATTTTACTTTTAATAATTACATCTATCTTGAAAACAAAGTCTAGTAGTTACCCTCTACAAGGGAACTTTAGTTATAGATACAAGTTTGCCTTTAAAACTTTGGGGTTACATTTGCTCTCAATGATTGTGTACACAAATGCCTACATTTGTCAGGAGTATGTCTAAACATTGTTGCTTACTCTCCCATTCAAGTGAGTCTTCTGTGGGCTTGTCTTCTCCATATGTATGTGGTTATTGTGCCCTGTTTTTGAGTTCAGGGATTTTATTGTTTTTATTTTGATTTGATTAATTTTTAAAGGATACCTTATAGCTTTTCCATTCTAAGTTATTGAACATAGTGATTGGATTACCTAGGCCACTAAGAGTAGTGGATTTTATATTAATGAATCTTTGAGCATATAAAGAGCCTTTGATTTCTCAGGTTTTTTTTTTCTATTCAATAATTAAGGGAATCTTGTTTTTCTGCGGATACTCTAATATGAGTAAAGTTTAAGAGATAATTAAATACTTTAACTTGGACTTTTTTTTTCCCCCTCTGGAAAAGGACCAAACTCTTACTCGGGATCTGCAGGCACAGCTGCTGGAGCCTATGATGCTCCTCGGGAAGCAAGAGAGAAACAAACTAGAAGGTACTAGGGCTGGGCTGAGCTGGGTCTAACTTGTGCTGGGTTATTCTCATTCTCATGTGATTGCTGAATTGTATCAGACTTTATCAGGATTCAGCTGTTTGTTATTACACAAAATCACGTGAGAATGTGGTCTGTCGGTCCCTCCCTCCTCCCCTCCATTCCCCCCAACAGTGAGTTCTAAGGTCTAGAACTTACTGTGTAGTCAGGCTGGTATCATACTTTTGGTAGGCATCATTCTTTGCCGTCCCTAGTACTTTGATGTCAGGTGTGAATCATACCTGTACATGTAGACTTTTTTTAAGTTGATGTTGCTAACATGGGTCTGTTTGAAGTGGTACTCTGGACCTGTTGTAAGACTAAAGTACTAGAGGCAAGAAAGCCAGGCCTGCCAGTGCAGGCTTCTTGTTAGCACAGGCTTATCTCCTGTGTAGTTTAGCTAGACATTTTGTTCATCTTAGATGTCCTCTGCTCTTATAACATTAAATTCCATTAATCAGTGCTGGTCTGACTCTCAGTATTATATTGGGGATTGTGTGTGGAAATGGTCTGAACAGAACTTTAAAAGCCAATCTGTGATCCCCCACAATTTTTTAACCCCCCACAATTAAACTTGCTTAGCTGGCAAGAGTTGCTTGCTTGCTGAAATTGAACTCACTGGCTTTGTTATTTTCTTTCTCCATTTTTAGTGTGGGTGTGTGACACCAGACATACAAACACATCTATGTATGTTCGTGCATGTGGAGGTCTGAGATTGACAGAAATTATCCTCAAATTACTCTACTCACTCATTGAAAGAGGGTCTCCCTATGGCTATACAGGCAGCCAAGTCTTCCTAGTACTTATGTGATCTCTGGTTCCCCACTGAGCAATGTCTGCTTCCCTTATTCATTTTTGAAAATCACTGTCAAGAGATATTTTGCCTTTTTCTACATGAAATTATTTGTTGGTTTATTACTCTTGATTTTTTTTTCTTTTTTTTTTTTTAAAGTTTTAATCATGAGTGTTTGGCCCAGGTTGGTTATGGGCCTACGCCACTGTTCCCTCCCTTTTCGTTGTACTTGAATTTAGTTGTATGATCACAGATTGGCTTTTAAAGTTCTGTTCAGACCATAGTGTAGGTATAGTTTTTCTCAGCCACAATACATAAAATTACTGCAATAATGTGCAACAATGAACAAGTCTCACTGAACCGTTACAGTTCTTATGAACATTTACTTCGGCTAGTTACTTGTGTTTTGATGCATAATCTTTTGTCTTTCTCTCTTGTCCAGCCAAGATGCAGACTTACCTGGCAGTTCTGGAGCCCCTGAAAACCTGACATTTAAAGAACGTCAGCGCCTCTTTTCACAAGGGCAAGATGTGTCTGACAAAGTAAAAGCTTCTCGTAAATTAACAGAGCTTGAGAATGAACTGAACACAAAGTGAGAGGAGAGAGGACACCTTTACTCAAGCAGGTCTGCCCTCGGCAGGAGCTTGCTGGGGGCCAGCCTGAAGAGGAAGGAACAATTCTACTTCTAAGTGATGTTTATTTTCTGTTTCTGAAATGGTTGCAATTTAGAGATGTTTCAATTCCAAGAAGCTTTGTTTTACTTTACCAAGAAAAATCCTGTCTAGTTCTTAGTGATCTGACTCATGTGAAGTTACCTGTTTCTGTTAGCTTTTGGGGGAGTTTCGGACTCACAGGGCAGAATGAGGGGCTGAAAAGATGATGGGGTGTTTCTTCTACCCTATCTTCTTTCATTGTCATTCCAAGGGCAGTAGGCCAAGAAATTATCTGTTTTTTCTCTAAACTCCATTTGGTTACCAGACAGTGACAGCTGAGCAGTTCAGAGCACTACTGTGTCATAGTGGACCCTGTCTGAAGGAGACAGGCTTCTCAGCCCAGTGCGAATGCTATCTACCTTCCATCATTTGCATGAGGTGGCTAGATGGAGTTTCTTATGTAAGGTGCACAACACATAATTCTTGATGAATGTGAGCCTCCTGATCAATTTAAATGCTTGAGATTGAATATCTAATTAACAATTCAATTTTGAAAATTCTCAAGAAACATTTTGAAGATTTAAGCCTAGGGATTTTATTTTATAAATATCAAATCCTCATTAGACTAATCACTGGTGGAAATTAATGTAACGACAGTTATGTTAGAAAGTTACCTAGTATTTCAGAGGTTGAAAAGGATCTAGAGCTCTCTAGTTATACAGTTTTCGTGTAGATATGAGCAAAGACATCTGAGAAGAATGGGAGCTCATGGGTGGTAGTAGAACATAGGTGTCTCAGAAATTGTACATTTAGTAAAGAGCTTTAGATCCACTGTCCACAAAGGAAGCAATGTGTTGCTGTGCCTCCGCTGACTTACGTGCTTTCTCAGCATAATAGAATTATTTAATTTTAATCTCTGGATTTTGCAGTCATTCCTGAGCTGAGTTGTTGGAGACAGACCTCAGTTTGCTTATTTTGTGTGAAAGCTGACTTTATAATTTCAAGCACACTTTCTATTTGAAAACCCCTAATGTGGGTCCAGAGGATCTTTCTGTACCATACTATTCTCTTACAAATCTGTGCATCAGGAAAATATGCACACTTTCAAATAGAACCAGAGGTATTTGCAACCCGAAAAACCACTTTTAATAAGAGCTGTATGATAAATTGTTGAAATACAAGTGTAAATATTTTTTATGTTTATCCAGTTTCCTATTTGAAAGTGTGTCTTTGCTGTTTCCTCTGTAAGAGAATAGAATGGCCCTGAGAGTTATGAAGGATTTGCACACTTGTCTTGCCTAGGAAGTACAGTCTCCTTGTGACCGGAGCATACTGACAGCCTTCAGGTGTCATAATCATCCATCCCAAAGAAGGGCAGGTACCTGCTGTCGCTAGTACATGGGAAGACAGATGCACAGAAGATCCAGCAAGCATCTGGAAACTCTCCCTGTGTGTTTGTGAGACCCATAGTGAAGTAGACTTGGCCGTCCTGGACAGTAAAGTCAGATGTGAATACGGGTTGTAAGACCACATTGAATAGCCTGCATTACTGTGGGGAAACATCCAAACTGCTGTTGTTTTTCATTTCTACTGTATTTCAGTTGCAGCCTATTTTTAATAAACTTTGTATCTATTTAAGTGTATTTGCTATTGTTTTCAAAGTGCTGACAAAGTTTATATTTGTAATGCCAACATCTTCCCCATTTCCATCTGTCACTCCTTCATTAAACTGCTGAGTCATTCCTTCCTTTGTCCCTTGGTTGTTTTTCTGTCTGTGGGAATGTACTCTTTCTATAACACAACCAGCTGCAGATTAGGGTGGCATTTCACAAGAGTCCCTTGTGAGACCTTGGCCACCTCTATCTACATATCTGCCTCTTATGCATTCAGCATCCCAAATGACCACTGGGACCATGTTTCCTTTCACATCCCCATCCTGGTCCCTGGAATCCCTGAACATACTCACTGATAAGCACATTGCCTAAAAGGTCTCCTGGTCACACATGTTCAAGTGTAAGAACCCACTCAAGATGGCTGGAATGAAGGAATGTTTTACTGTCCTTGCACAAGGTACACTGACCAGTTCCAGCAGGCTGGAAGGGTCAGTGGGCTGGAGTGTCCCCTCACCCTCTTGCCTACTGTGCTTTAGCAGGGGAGCAAAGCAACATCCAAATCTCAGGGCTTGGGTGAAATGGAATGAGGAGTTGTGGGGTTGCTAGTTAAAAGGACATACAGTTTCCATGAACAGGGAATGACTTTGAGTACTGCTGTGTGTGAAAGTATGACAGTCAGCAGTGTCCTGTAAAAACGCAAAGGAACTTTAGAGACAGGAAGGCATGTTTGATGGCTAAAGGAACTTGTGGGGAACAGTTTTTGGAAAAGTAGAATTTATATGTTGGAATTAGTGTTTGTGTGTCTATATTTTAATTAGCTGTAGTTTTCAGATCTCTAGAGACATCCCTTAGAAACTAAGAGTTTGTGCTGACTCAGAACCATCTCTTTTTATGCACCCCTCCCTATTAGGGAGATTATGGCTCTGGCCTGTTGTGTCCCCTGGTCTCTGTACCACTTCATTTTCTGCCAAGCCCTACCTAAGACTTCGTCTGTGCATTCCCAGGTAATAAAGTGATTTTAGGTGCACATATACTTATGAATTTGTGATACAATTAAGCAGAATGTGGGTTGCTTGACTTGGCAAAAGAAATTTTATACTCCTAAAGTTTCAAGTGATTGTGTTCCTGTATGAAGTATTTCTACCTGTTTACTCACAGAACTGGGAACTATGTGCCAGTCTTCAGATTGCCTTAACTTTTTAAACAGTATTCAACCGGTACTGCCCCTCCTCACTCTGTGATCCCAGGGAATCACATACAGGGCAGGTTGGGCAACAGAAGTCAGAAGCAGCCCACAGTTGTGTATAACTGTTAACAGTGTGAGAAATGAACACAGGACCTGTGGGGGTTGATTGAAGGACCCTATAAGATGTTATTGGTATGATAAGCTCTCTTGAGATGGTAGAGGGGAAGTGGAAGGGTCTCTGTCATGGGGAGGCTCAGGAGGCACGATCCTTAGTGAGGGCTGGGAAAGAGATACCTCCTGGTGAGCTGAGGATTCAAGGCCACAGAAAGGTGATTTGTGTTGGACAAGTACTATGGGGACACTGTCCTTGAGAAGGCAGGAGCAACGTCCAAAGTTCTATGCACCAGTATCTAGCCTGGCAAAAGCTGCTGTGGGAATACATAGTGCATGCTATGAGCCTGTGAAAGGTACCCCCCAGGAATTAGCCACGCCCTTCAATCATTGTGAGAAGGCAGGGAAATGCCAGGAAACCTTAGGTTACTGTGGGGCTTTTGAAAATAGATGTTGTGGCAGCTTCAGCATCAAATACTGAAAGTTTGAAGGGAGCCCAGAGAGTTTGAAACTGCCCCTCTCTGCTCTCAGGGACATGGGGAACCTAGGAGACTTAGGGTTGGCTTGGTGGCACTGTGTTGTGAGTCTCATTTTGAGCTTCCTCAGGATGGAGACCAAATCGTCTGCTTTGTTTTCAGGAGCTTAGGGAAGTCTGTCCTGTTTTCTCCCAACTACCCTTAAGGTTCCTTCCTCCAACTCTCACTTGGCACGTCTCTGACCTCTCATCTGCTGCTTCTGCACATCAGGTCTCCTGACTTGGGATCTCCCTCAGCTCTGCTGAACATCTGCATACTGCATACTGAGCAGGTTTAGTACAGCTTGTTAACAACCAGTAGTTACATAATCCTTGTCGTGGCCCTCTTAGAACACACAGCAGAACAAATAGATCGATACAGTGAACAAAAATAAAAATACCTTGAGTAGCAGTGGCTGCCGAGCAGAGATTCTGAAACTTACGTAATCTAAACTCACCCCCACCCAAAAGTACATGCCTGGGCTGCAGGGACAGGAAGGTCCTGTTGAACGGGAGACTGAGGGCTTAGAAGACAGAGGTCTCCGAGGAAAGTGATATGTGACCAGCCAGGGCTTTGTGGTGTACTGGAAACTGCATAGAGGCTGAGGGAATATGAGCTTAGGCCACACAGGCTAATGGCCAACACCTAAAGTTTTTGCTCTACCAGTTAAGAAGACACTACAGAAGTGATCTTAACCAGAGGGAAGATGATCTGATCATCTTCAAGAACACAAGGAGCTCTGTGGGCATGCTTCAAGGAAAACTGGTGAGAGCCACAGGCAGAATTTTGGATCTTTGCAAATTTGACTAAGTGTACTTTGAAGGAAGAACCATTTGTTGGGGCAACAAGCTCTAAGTTCCTTGAGGACAGCATAGTTCTGCTTGCTTCAAGCCCCAGCTTAGCTATACAGAAGCTTCACCCTGGGACTGTGCCTTAACACCCAACTCAGGGCCACATTATCTCACGTTGAGAGACAAATCTTAGTACTTCTCACCTAGTCCCATCCACCCCAAGTTAGTGCTGGGCTTACAGCAGTGAGTTGCAGACTCAAGGGCATACCAAGAATTCACATTGTAATCTTTGTGGGCTGCCCCCAGAACTGAGCAGAGGTTTCTGTGTGCTTGAGAGACAAGTCTTGGGCCCAAGACCTGGCCCCAGGTCTCCTTAGTTTGTAGGTAGCTGCTTCCGCATGGTGTCCTGTGGTCTCTCTGTGCACCCTTCAAGTGTCTGTGTCTCCAGGGTTCCCTTCAGGACATCAATGACATTACAAAAGAACTCACCCTTAAGGGTTCTTTGAATTGATTACCTTGAAAGCAGTGTCTTCAAGTGTCACCTGCTGAGAGACCAGGACTTAATACTTCACTATATGAATTGGGTTACACCATGGCCAAGCTGAAAAGAGACTTCTAGAATCAGAGCAAAGTGGACAGAACTTTCTCACAGAGCCCCATTCTAATTGGATCAAACTTCAGAAATGCTTACAACCCGGGTGTTTCTGGCACTGCTGTGCAGCATTGTTCTAGTGGTATAACCTAGTCATTTAGAGGAGAAAATGGAAGGATTCAGTCTACTTATAGATAGAACCATAATATAAATAGAGGAAATCCTAAACAATCTGCTAAAACCTTTGCACCAAAACTTGAGTTGTACAAGACCAATGAATACAAGCTCTGTCAACAAAAATCAACATTTCTGTATCCTATCAATAAAAAAAAAAAAAAGTAAACTTGGGAAAATTCCAGGTAGACCACCGTCTTTAAAAGAAAAGGAAAAATATTTTATAATAAATTTGACTAAACACATGCTAAACTTATAACTACAGCTGCTATTATAGTTTGAAATCTAGGAATTAAGTTAATTTCATCAAAATATTACAGAGATTTTCATAATGAAGTAAATATATTTAGCAATTAATACTATAACTCTTAGGTATTGGGTTACACCATTATCAGTAAGAGTTTAGAAGTGTAGAAAATGCTGTCTCCAGGTGATCACAGATTTTCTGTAAGATTTGGATAGTTAATTACCTACCAGGAGGGACTACATCCCAATCTGGAGACAGAATTCCCTCCAATAGGGTCTGAATCTCCTTCAGGACTGACTAGACCCATAAAAGGAAGGACTGAATCTCCTGCAGGAGAGAATGACGGGATCCCTAGGAGGGACTTAATTTCTTCCCTGAAGAGACTGGAGCACCAGCAGGATGTTGAATCTTTAGTTTGAGAGACTGTGTTTTGAGCATAATGGTCTCAATTCCCTGAATCCACAGCTGCAACCCTGAGTCACCAACAGGAACACTGCACTTGTCCCAGTTGTCTATGAGAGTTAAATATGCAGTTCACTTCTTTGGTTCATTAAATTCCACCATGCTCTAGCTTCCTTCCAATGTCCAACATTCCTTCCCCCATCATCTCATCTTCACATAAAATCCTTTCTCACATTGACCTTCCAAGACTACTGATGTCTTATTAATGTCTACACAAATGTGTGTACATGCACACATATAGGCATACACACACGGGGCTTCATAGGGTTAGTTGTTGTTGTTGTTGTTGTTGTTGTTATTGTTTTATAGCTGGACTGTTTCTATGGCTCTCTGTATAAACTCTCTGCTTCCCAGCTAGGCTGTCTGACATCTTACTGACCAAAGGATAAAGAGTCTGGAGTCTAAGACTTGCATTCCCAGGAATCCTTGGGGCTGGTGCTGACAGGGCCTCAAAGCCATGGACTTTGAGTCGGTAGCAGGCCAGGCTTGCTGAGGCCAGCTTGTCTTGTCTCTGCAGTATGTGTATGAGTCTGAGCAACCTGACAGTTGACCTTCTCCTTGCTCAGAGGGTTTCTACCCTTTCTTGTACTCTGGGCATTCACGGTATTTTAGAATGGGTAGGTAGGTGCTGCATTGATGGATTTTTCCTTTTGGATTCTTGGTTGTAGGTTAAAGAACAAAGGATAGTTGAACTGGAACCAGAAAGTAACAAAGCCTATATTGACATCTGAACATAACTGAGACGTAAGTAGTTTTAGCCAGTAGACAGATGACTTGTAATAGCAGCGATGAAAGCCAAGTGTACGAAATCATTGCTGTTTTCTTTTCTATTTGTGTGTGGGTGTTTTGCTTACATGTATGTCAGCATCACATGCATGCCACTCCCCTCAAGTCACAGAGGGCATCCCATCTCCTGGAGCTGGAGTTACAGACAGTTACATATTGCCATATGAATTCTGGGAATTGAACCATGGCTCCCCTGAACTGCCAAGGCATCTCTGCAGCCCCTATGGCTGTTATTTTAAAGTTTAAAGGTAGAGCATATTTGTATATGTCAGATGTGATAGGTAGGCATCCCATGCCCCAGCATCATATTCAAGCAATTTTTAGGGTGTCAGTGGCTTCTAAAGGGAAAGACCAGGAAAACAGTTATTTCACTTAGTGAATTTGGCAAGACTCCAACAAGAGATTGTGGTGGGTATTTTTATACCAATAATTAAAAACATTGTTCTACTTCGTGTTAAAAACAATGTGGCCAGGATGGGAAACAGGAAAAAAACTGATTATAACAGTGTAAGCACCGTCTGCAAACAAGATTAACCATCACATTTAGATGGGAAGCTTTACACTATGTTCAGGATAGGTTTATTCAGAACTTATTTTAAATTCCCTTCTACCTTAGTGGAAGACCAGCCTGTCTTTGAATAAGCTACATAACTGTCTATGTTCTACATAATAAAAGTTTGATTCAGCTTAGCTTTGCCATTTTATCAACATGTTTCCCAAGCATGGAAGGATCTCCATTATTCATAACTAAAAGACAAAAACCATATGTTCAATCTCAACTAATGTGTTATGATGTGTTATTGATAGTAAATATTAGACCAGGCCACATCCTCCCATCTATTTATTGTCAAGTCATCAACCTGAAAGATCCTGGGATAATTACTGGGGTTGGACAGGGAACATGTGTGACACACAGGAAATCAGCTTCATTGTCCCAAAGTTCCTGAACACTCCGAAGCCTACTGTTTCTGGAATGGTGTCACAAAGGTGTATTTGACAGTTGCTTCATACTGGCATGAGCTCATGGTAATGAAGCTTCCAGAAGTTGGTCTGTACAACCCATCAGAATTTTGCTCCTGCTTAACACGGTCCTGGTGTGTAGCCGCCCAGCCACCAGGGGCAAACTGGGTTTACCTGAAAGGGAAGCTGGAAATAGGGTAAGGGGGTGAGAGACGGATGAAGCCAACACAAAAGTTCTGATCAAGGCTCAAAGTTTAGTAATAGCTTTGGGTATATAACGGAAAAAAACCCACAAAACCCATCCCCTTCTTCAGATGGTGTATGTTGTAACAGCAAGGTCAGCTCAGGCAGTCAAAACATCAAAGTTCCCCTGGGAACCTGCAACTGCAGCCATGACAGATGTCTCTGTCCAGGTTGATAAGACCTGCCATGGTGAATGTTCAAGGTCTGCTTCACTTGCTCAAGGCTGGGGAAACTGCTCAGCCTTTCTAAGGCTGGGAAAGGCCTACTCAAAGCTGAGAAGGCTATACTGGTGTACCACCAATGTTACCAGGATGTTAAATGGGTCAGAAGGCTGGCCATTTCGACAATGAGCTGTATTACAGAAACTGGTTGCAAAACTTGGTGTCCTGTTTCCTGCGAGTCTTAATAATATGGGATTATTAATGAAAATATATGTGGAAGCATGAGCTGCTCTCAAATCACTAACCCCAGAACTATTGAGTTAGAATTTCTGAAGGGAACCTTCAGATTGGATGCACAGTTAGACTGTGGCAGCTGATAGTGGCATGATCTCTTGTGTTAACTGTCTTTGTTACACAGAAGCTTCAACAGGATGTCAAGAAGTTTCACAATTGTTTTCGGGTGCTCTTATGGAGTTGTCAGGATGAGTGCCAGAACGGCCTTTCTGATGTAACGGCTGTTGTGCAGAGGGCACAGCAGAGCAGTGAGAGCATGTATCTGTACACATTTAGGAGAAACCTCTATGGACAGCCTGGGATTCCAACCCTGATTCTTTTTACTCGTGGCATATCTCTAATGTGATGGCAATACTAAATACTGTGCCGTTCACACAGTGATTAAATGCCTCCCCCTCCAGTGTTTGGTCTGCCCACCGCACCTGACGCTCACCTTCCCCCATGACACCCACAGAACAAGTTCAGGGACACAAGCTTTCTGGATTAGATTTCCTCCAAAATATAAAATGAAGGGTTCTGATCTACCAGTTCAGTTGTGTCATTCCCAGGAATCTGCTAGTAGCTGGCCTGGTGTGGAGCAAGAGTGAACCTGTTAGATTAAACTGGGTTTACACCAGTTCCACAAGGCTCCTGTACTCCTGCTTACATCATCCAGCAACACTGAGTGTGCAAGAGCCCCACTTATTCTCCAGTGCCCTGCAGTCCACGCTGTGACAACTTCTAGAGAAGTCTGTCATCATGCTGTTATTTCTAAAGAGCTTGCATCAAAACTTAACAACCTTCTACTGCTGTCTAAGTCAGGGTTTCTAGTCCTGCAGAAATATCATGACCAAGAAGCAAGTTGGGGAGGAAAGAGTTTATTCAGCTTATTCTTCCGCATTGCTGTTGATCACCAGAGGAAGTCAGGACTGGAACTCAAGCAGGTCAGGAAGCAGGAGCTGATGCAGAGACCATGGAGGGATGTTACTTACTGGCTTACTTCCCCTGGCTTGCTCAGCTTGCTTTTTTATAGAACCCAGGACTACCAACCCAGGGATGACACCACCTACAATGGGCCCTCCCCCTTTGATCACCAACTGAGAAAATGCCCCAGAGCTGGATCTCATGGAGACATTTCCTCACCTGAAGCTCCTTTCTCTGTGACAACTCCAGCTTGTGTCAAGTTGACACACAAAACCAGCCAGTACAACTGTTTTGAGGTTAGGTTAACATTTTATTATAGATAATGCTTGACCAGGGACTTCACTGTAGACTTCATATTATGATGCAGTTCAGTAAGTTCCTGGAGGTTCATGAGGTTTGTGTGGATGTGAGCATGATGTATGGGTATGTTTGTATAGTATGTATACATATGCACATGTGTCTGTGTGGCTATGTATGTATGTATGTATGTATGTATGTGGTTTATAGTCTATTCACATGTATGTGTTTGCATGTTTGATATGGTGATATGTGATAAATTTATATGTATACATAAGCTCATGTGTGTGGTACATGTGTCTTCTGTGCTTGATGAGTTCATGTAGAGCATGTATGGTCTGTGTGCATGGGGAGTATGTGTGGTATGTGTACAGTTTTCACTTGCATGTATGGTCTCCACTTGCATGTATGGTCGTCGCTGGTGTGTATGGTCTTCATTTGCATGTATGATCATCACTTACATGCCCCATGAGAAAAAGTCATCTTTCCCAGGAGCAGCAGGGAAAATGATAACAACCTAAAAGGGAAAATGGAGAGTAGAACAGCTGTGCTATTTCCCTGGGAAAATGCTGATGTGTGTGATAAGCTTGCAGCCGTGAATCGCTACCCACAGCAGTGCTCTGCATGATGTACCTAGGGAAAGAAGCCCTAGGCATCCTAGGCTTGTCCTCCCTCATGTTGCTAGGTTGTGTGTGTGTGTGTGTGTGGAGGGGTGACTCTCAGTAAGTCCTAGTCACCAAGACAGCATGCCCCCTTCAGTTCTTCCCAAGAGACAGATATCAACCAACACCCTTTTCTCAAGCAGACTATTCCATAACTCTTGATGGAAAAGCAGGCAGCAGCAGTTCATTTTATAGGCCAAGAGGATGTGAGGTCAGCCGTACACCACACTAGAGGGACTCTGTGTCCATTACTCAGAGGATGATCTCTCACCTGTACTGTGTCTGGAAATAGGCACTAGGAGTCTATCTGAAGAATTGTGACTCTTCTTGTAAACAATGGGGATCTCCTGATGGGACAGAGAAATTGTTGGGTCCCAGATTGACAGGAAGAACCAGAAGTTAGCCCCAACTTCTGCCACATGGTCTCATTCTACACAGGAGGGACATCATGAAACTATGTGATACTTGAGCCAGCTCAGGGATGGGTACATTTCAGTCCACAGTGGGTGGTCACAGAGCCAGGATTCCTTGCGGGTCATTAGTTACCATGAGCATGGAGTACCTGGAACCTTTGTTTGGAGAACACACTGTGGCCTACAGCCTAGCCCATCAATCTCCTTGTGGTTTAAATCTTGCTTGCATAGGGGACTATAGGCTTGGCTCACAAGGGTTGGACTATAATCTGGGTGAATTGTCCCAGCAGCTTGCCAGTCAGAGGCTACACATCGACAGCAGTGCTTGCAGGAGCTGGATTCATGCTACACCTGGAGCAGCAGAAGAGAAGGGTCTCTCATAACAGCCTGGTGGTGAGTCCCTGTGTTGCCATCACAGTGCTCCCTCAGCTCGGTATATACCCAAGGATGGTTGTGAGGCCAGAGCTGTGTGAGAGTCGACTGAAAGTGTTAGAATCCTGTGGGAATGATTGGGGGCAGGAGTCACAGCCCGGGTAGGGCAGAGGACGTTAGAGCTGAGCCATGAACCGTCAGAATCAAGCATACTCACCACTGGAAGCCACTGGCCAGTCTGCTCAGCCAGCATGCACAGTGGGGAGGATGAGGGTCACCACAGTACTGTGGTTAAGAGGCACCAATTGCTGTGCTCACTACACTGAATGTGATCGCATCAAGAGCTAAGGCTGATGGTTAAGCTGATGTGAGGAGTTGGATTGAAGTGAGTAGGGGTGATGTTTTCAGCCTATGAGAACCCCAGAAGTTTCTTGCATGCAGAAGCTCAGGGTCCCTGAGGCCTTTCCATCTGCTTCTTCCCTCAAAGCCTTGTATTGCTTCTTCACCACAGAGAAGGCTCCAAAGATCTCTTGCCTTCACAGGAGGCATACGCCCTAAGGTCCCTGGAAGACCAGAAGGTCAAACTCAGGCCTCTACTCACTAACACGAACAGCTAAGGTCTAGGGTTCATTTGGTCAGCCAACTTCTCAAAGACATGGCTTCTACGGGTGTGCTTTTTCTAGTTTCTCTGGACCCTACTAGCTAATTTCCTGTGGAGCGCTGTTGCCATGCCTTAAAGATCGCACTGGCGAGCTGGAGCTGTTGGAGTAAACTGTTGCTATTTGGACCCGGGGGCATGCCCACCAGTGGCCTGATTCTACGTCAATGCCTAGTAGCCTATGACTGTGTGAAACATGGTATGGGCTCATGGGCGGTCCTACGAAAGGTATATAGTCAGACTCCTGGTGGGGCTCGGGGCCACTCTGCTGTAACCGTTAAGCAAGACATTCCTGAGTAAACTGTTGCTGGAAGGAAGTGGTGTGCTGGTCCTTCTTCCCTGTCGGTCAGGGTTGTCGGCGCCGTGCAATTTCCCAGAACTTGTGTGTCTGCATCTGGTGACAGCGCCAGTGGACTTGAGTCACACCTGAGAACCATCTGCTTTTCAGTTCATTTGTCACCTGTGTCAATGCTCAGAACACACTGACTAAAGCACTTTGGGAGGCAGAGGCAGGTGGATCTCTGGGTTTGAGGTCAGTCTGGATTACAAAGTGAGTTCTAGGACAGCCAGGGCTGCACAGAGAAATCCTGTCTTGAGAAGATAAAACAAGACAAACACCCACACAAACATTTGAATCTTCACAGCAGAGCTGGTTCTTAAGGGGAAAAAAAAAAGTGTCTCTCCCTGAGAACCCAGTAAGTGTTCATGAGAACAAAGGACTCCCACTGGGAAGATGCAAGGTGCCTAACTGCAGGCATTTGAGAAAGTACCACATGGCATACGGAAAATAGGCATGCTCTAGATGTGAGGTGTACCACCATAGAAAATTGAAGGGGAACCACAGCTAAGAGTCTCACAACCTGTCTTAACAGGTAGTGTTGATAGGCTGGGCCTGCTTAGATACAGAGAGCCAGAAAGGCATGAGTGATAGATGCTGGAGAAGGTAGGGTCCTCACAGCAATGATGACAGGTTCTGACAGCAGTGACCTTGTCTAAATACCTCCTGATATTACTAGGCCACCTTGATGATCTCCCAACAAACACAGGCAGCAGTCTTGGATTTGGTTGTAGTCTTGGCTGCTGGGGTCCTCTGCCCAATCCCATCTTCCCTAGCCCTTCTCAGTGATGGACACAATCTCATCCACAGGTTTAGCAAGCAGCCCAGCCCTGTCTCTAAGGCTAGCCTCTGTACTATGCAGGTAGGTGGGCTTATCAGGTCCCACCTCCTGTCCCTGGTTTCTCACACTTGCCCACATCCCAGTCCTCCTTTGTGGGAACATTACAGGGCTGCTTTTCCCATGGGAGCCTTTCCGGTTCACCTGAATGGTCACTCCTGTGCTAATGGTCCTCCAGGATCCCTGAGTGTGCTTCTGTAGTCTGAGGGGCTGGGCAGGACCAAAGCTGTCCGAAGGAGGTATCTAGTCCCATTTGGGTATGGTATGCCTTGTTACCAGATTCACTGGGCCTGGGAATCTCAAGCCAAGTCAGCCACATGGGTCAGAGCTGGCAGGCAGGAGAGGGCTCCCCCTAACCCATGCTGACTGGAGGCCTGCTGGGTTAGGACTGCCTCAAGCCCAATCTCTGTACAGCGACCCCATCTGAAAAGGGAAGAAACCAGACGATACAGGCTGTACCCACCTCAGGACAGCAGTGCTACTAAGCTGACTGAGTGGATGGAGCTATCTCACCTGAGCTTAGGATGCTTTCAGACTGGGTAGACGATGGGTAGGCTTCTTCAGGGCAGTACTCTAGGCGTTCAGGACTGTGTACTGGGGAGGGTTTGTCACCGAGGGCTGAGGCACAGGTGTGGACTGAGCAGCGAGTTCTTTGGAGTCGGCAGAGGTCATCAGTGTTTCAACCCAGCTTGGCAGAAGGGATACCAAGCAAGCTTCATGAAGGCAGCTTAGCATCCTAGGTTGACAGTATCTGATAAGGCATTTCTCGGCCAGTGAAATGAGCCAATTCAAGCCAGATTAGATTATATTAAATGCAGGTTTATTGGAAAGCTGCAAGTTCCCTGGCCCCAAGGACAGAGGCCAGGGAAGTTGCAATGGGAAGGGAGAGAGGGACAGGGGGAAGAGAAAGACACATGCTCAGAGAGACAGGATGGGGGAGAAAGGGGAGCAGAAGCCCCAAATGTCTGGGTTTTGTAGGGAGGAGCCCTATATAAGGGAAGGGCCTGGCCTGGAAAGTATATGGTTCAGGGCAAGGTATGCCAGGTAGGGACTGAGGGATGCTGGGAGAACCTGGAGGCCAAGTTTGCTTCCATATGTAAAATATGCACTTCAGTCCCTTGTCCTGGGGTCTGAGACCAAACAGAATCCACAAACCAAGAGGGATTCTACATCCTGCTCCTTCTGCCCAGGAGACTGGCCTTCGGGCTCTGTGAGCACAGCTTACTTTCGTTCTTCCCTTTAAGTGTGGGGCACATCATCCAGATGACCCGGGGAGGATCAAGATAACCAGCCACAAGCCAGATTCTTGAAATTTCTCCTAAAATGCCTGAGAGAGTTATTCCAGCATACCAAGAAATGGATTTTTGTTACAACTTAGTCAACAGATCTGTTACAGTTGAATTAAAAAATCCTGAGTAGCGTTGAGCTGGCTGCCCTGTGTGGAAATTTCAGGGGTCAGGACGGGTCTGCTGCTGAGCTAGCTTCTGTGTGGTCGATGACTGAAAGCTCTTTGCTGTTGTAGGAGCAGGAAGGAAACATTTGAGTCCACTGTAGTATCCGTCCCTTCATGTGACTTGATAGAGAATTGGATGGTTTGGTGTCACAGAGCTGGTCATGTACACATTCAGTCTGTGGATGGTTTGTGTTGGTGACACATTTGAAGTGAGAGGATAGTGGCAGGCATTGCAGGGATCCCGCGCTTCCAGCCCTGGACCTGGGAATAGCTCCTGGTGCTTAGCCAAAGCTGTCTTTCAGGGTGGTGTGCCTTCATGAAATAGGGCAGGAACAACAGGACTGGGCTTGAATGTGGCCAGAGTATCTGTGTTAACATGTCCATCAGCTAAGTCTCTGTCCTGTCCAGGATCCCACCCAATTCAGCCTCCCCTTTAGGTTTTCCCAAGGACAGCATCTCTTCATCCTTTCTTCTTCCAGACAGTTAGTATTTTTGACATACAGGAAATCTTGGTGGTGATAGCCTGAGACTCCAGTGAGTTTTAACCCCGGGCTCAGCAGGACATGTGCCATGCTCCTAAGAAGCCCCTGATCTCCTGCTTCTGTCCCTTTTCTTTCATGTCTGCCCCTACCCTCTAACCTCCCCTACCTAAGCCAGGCTGGTCTCCTTGGGATCTGTGGTGGGTGTTGACTCCCTGGCCAGCTCCATGCTTTAGGTCCTATTGTCTCATCCCATAACAACCTCCCTGAGACTTCTCTTTATACTATACACTCCGAGAATGGCATATACCACCTCTGTCCTCATCTGTGTGTATGTGATTATGGTATGTGCATATGTGTGTATGTGTACATGTTTGTATTGTTGCACACACACACACACACACACACACACACACACACACACACACACAGGCTAGAGGAGGGTGCTGGGATTCTTTTCTGTCATTCCTCACTGTATTCTTTTCAGGCAGCATCTCTCCCTGAACCCGGAGCTTGAAGTTTTCATCTGGGTCAGTTGCCAATAAGCCCTAATAATCCTCCTACCTTTGCCCCAACACACATGATGGGTACATCCAGGACCACGCCTAGTTTATACAGGTGCAAGGATCCACATGCTTGTCTTGAAGTGCCCTTAAATACTGGGCCATATTGTCAAGCCCCAAATACTGCTATTTTCTTAGTGGTGGCTGAACACTCGAAGCAGGCCTCATTAGCTTGGCAGGATGCAGCTTTCGTCGGGTGTCAGTGGCTCTACCTGCTCCCTTCTTTAACTGGTGATGTGCTGAATGCCCAAGATACTGGTAGTGGGACCATCGGGGGAATGTAAGGCGTGGCTACATTGGACAGGGCATGAACAGCAGGCGGAAAAGCCTGTGTCTAAGCACTCTGCAGGCTGAATCAGGGCTGTGATAATAGTCAGATGAGTTGCCAAAGGTCGTGGTTTGTCAGTAGTTTGTAACCTGTGGCACATGTGTACATGGCTGGGCTGCTTGTAGTGTAGCCTTGAATGCAGAAATAGTTGAAGATGTACTAAGTACCTGCTAATGTCTCTCTCTCTCTCTGTGTGTGTATGTGTGTGTGTGTGTGTGTGTATGAGAGAGAGAGAGGGGGGGGGAGCTATCATGGAGACTGGATAAGACACATTGTTGTGTGTTGCGGTGTGTGGGGGTGTTGGGAAGCTATCATGGTGACTGGGTGGGGCATATTTACACTTCAGTTGCCTTCACTGAGTCATTAGCAGTAGATAAAGACAAACAGCCGCCTCCAGAGCAAAGAGCTGCTGGTCCGATAGTTTGTTGTGCTCTGCTCCACAAACAGGCATCACTTTTCACACAGGTGTGTACATATACCTCCATAGATATTATGTATATTGTCTTTTTACATACTTTATTTTGTATGTGTGTGTGGTAGGCATGTGTGCGCAGTTGTGCAAAGTTGGCTTTTTCTCCCTCCTCCCCCCCCCCCCCCCCCCCCCCCCCCGCACAGTGTGGGATGCGGGGATTTACCTCACGTGCCGAATCTTTTTGCCACAGAGCCACAGAGCCCTCAACCATACCTTCTTCTGTAACCCCGCCCCCTGCCCGGCTCCTGACATTAAGATGGAGAGCCAGATGGCCTCGAGTCCTCAGGCACTGCCATTGCTGGTTATTGTCCCCAGACCCCTGTTTACTTGTGAATTTACATTTTGTTTTAAAGAGCTGGAAACAAGCCAGGCTTTGGTTTTACTTTGCTGGAAGAAGTTATTGGCCCTTTCCCTGTTTGCTTCTCTTCATAGGCTGTCAGTGAAGAGGCAGTACAGTTACACCTCAACTTGAGGAGGCAAAGACAGGAGGATTGCAAGAAGTTTGAGGCCAGCTTAAACTGTCTCCATTCAAAACTATCTGAAGTTGGCATGGCTTAAGACTAGGCAATTTACCTCTACCAGTGTAATTATGTAACGTGGCTACCTGGCCTTCTGGGGCCTGTGCCTTATCTGAAATGTTGATACTCTTAGCAGGATGGGCTCCTTGGACCCCACAGGTACAGCTTTGCTCTCATGTCAGTATCGATAGACCCCATCTCTGAAGGTCCAAGTATCAAATGCCACTTTCTGAGGGCCATCTGGCTGCTGTCTTTGTTACACAGCATTGTCTCTGAACAGCCAAGTCTAATCTGTCATCAGAGTGATCTGTGTGTTCCAGGAAAAGTAGCCAACCAGGACAAGCAGCAGCTGGAGCTGCCTGGGGGCACCACTCACCAGCCTTGACCTGCTTGATTAACTGAGCCCCGCCTGAATCTCCTGCTCTGTTTTTCTCTTCCATTAGGAAACAGTCCTAGTGAGGTACACTCTTCCTGGCTGCCCTTCAGTTGATAAGACTACAATGTTGAAAAACATGAACATCTCAAGGGGACATGGAGAGCCAGGTTCAGGGTCAGGCATGCCAGTGCAGTAGGGCTTAGGGAGATGCAGGGTTCCTCTACCAGCTCCCATGGCCTTGTTCACAGATGATATACTTGATAGTGTTCCAGGTACACATCTCTTCCTTAGTCGTCCAGTTTGGGGAACAAGTATTTTTTCAGGGTGACAGTAACTCACCATGGGGCTTTGTAGCAGAGGCTTCCTCCTCTCAATGTAAAGGCATCCCCAAGACCAGTCGACCAGTCGTGACAGAGAGGACCCAAGTGCCTAGGTTCTGCTTACTGTCCCACTGAGGATTCCCCCCGACCCCTATAGTTGGGGCTTTGTGGGGACCATAACTGGAGATGTGCAGGCTCTCCTAGCTTGCCTCTCCAGGCC
Source organism: Montemys delectorum (assembly GCA_019843815.1). NCBI lineage: Eukaryota > Metazoa > Chordata > Mammalia > Rodentia > Muridae > Montemys > Montemys delectorum. Next base: position 25,266 of record JADRCD010203754.1, read on the forward strand.
AACCCAGCAAGTGTGCAAAAGAACAGAGCCACCACATAAGAAGCCTAAGGAACAGGGCCAACAGAGAGAGCTCCCACAGAGTAGCCCTCCAGTCACAAGGCAGGGGCACAGTGTAGAAGAGTCCAAGTCACAGGTGGATCTTTCCACCTGTTTCCAAGGGTCTGCCCTCCCCTCCCATGCCCTTGCTCCCCTTCCTGCTACATCCCCACTCTTCCTACACTCTATTACTACTCAAACAGCTTGTCCCTGTTCTCCTGTACCCTGCCAGCTTGAAAATCAATAGGCAGTAAACTCTCCTATGATCTTGTCCATGGGGATTCCATGGGTGAAGTTGTAGGGCACATTCTCCTGGGTTTCTGAGCAATAGTTCTCTGCCTCTTACACTAATGTGACACCTCTCCTTGATGTTAGGAACGGCCGATATGTTCTCGTTAGAAAGCACCACACTCTGGGACCAAACAGTTCCATGTAAGAGGTTTAATTAAGAGAAGGAGAGGGGGCAGTAGCGCGGAAAGAGAGGGAGAGAGGAGAGAGAGAGAGAGCAAAAAAGGGCGGAGAGAGGAAGGTTTCTCCTTTATATCTGCGTGATGACGTATGTACTGCCCAGGTGAAATTGGGTAGCCCTAGGGGTTCTTGGGAATGGGGGGGGGCATTGCCATGGTAACAGATCGGTGGTCCTGCCTCTTTATAGGTGCAGGCCCTCGGTGATGCTAACATACCTCCCTTTTTGATATTATAAAGAGAAGAAAAGAAAAAGAGAAGGGGAAGTCGATGGTGAAAAGGGGACGAGGGCGTCGTGTCTCTTAAGCTACTTCCTGCTGTCTAGGGGCGTTGTTAGTGGTGGTAGCTGGCTTTCACCATCAGGATCCACTTGGTAGACGTTTGCATCAATTCTCTTTATGGACAGTGGCTCGTCTGTGGGCAGCGGCTGGTAGTCCTGTAACAGAAGCTGATTGATAGTTTGGTTAGAAATTTTTTTGTATTTGTTGTTGAAGAAATGTAGAAACAAGATTGATGAGGCAGGGAGCAAATAACACCAGGGAGATGATTAGGACAGGAGTTACAAACGGGAGTATCCACTTCCATATGGGGTTTTTGAAAACCTCAGAACTGGAGGTCTCACGGTCTCTGAAATTTTTTATGTCTGACTGTAGCTCCTGGATTTTATTTCGTACTATCCCGGATTGGTTGACATAGAAGCAGCATTCTTCTTGGAGGAACAGGCAAAGACCACCTTCTTTAGCTGTCAGGATATCTAGTCCTCGTTTGTTTTGAAGCACGACGGCTGCCAAAGAATTAGTCTGTTTTTGGATAGTAAGCACAGTTTTAGACACTTTGAAAATTACTTTGGAACTGGGAAGTGAATGTATTATATTGGATTATGGACATTGTTATCCCTGTAGCTCCAGTATCAACACCTATGGCTATTTTTGTAGTGACCAGGAGTGGCACAATTTGAGCTGTCCTCTTATGTTAAGCAGCTATCATATTTATAACTGGGATTGGCAGGGGCTCATTTCCCTGGACTACTCTTAGTTTAGGGAAAAGAAGCACTAATGTGCAAACTCTTGACCAGCTAGCAGTGCTACAAAAAACTGACGTGTCTTGGATTGCAGGGCAATTGAGACATATTTTCTTTGAATATGGATGGTACTTACTGGGCCTCTGGGCTGATTTTTACGATAGAGCTTACCGACAACTTTTGTCTCCCACCTGGAATCCCACGGGTCTTGGATGTGGAAAAAGAGTGTCTTGTGATGTTAATAGAAGAAATGATTGATCCGTGATCCTAGCATATGTATTAGACAAGACCAATATGGGCAGTTCCCATATTTGTCAGGCCATTTTCTACAGTAATCTTCTGTCTGGTCAAAGAGAAAGCAAGTATAGAGATCATCTTGAACCTCGAATCTCCAGATATAAGGGCTACCCTGGAGAGAAATGAACAGCAGGGGGAGGATGAGAAACCATGTTTAATCCAGTGAGGTCGAGTTCGGCTGCCGGAGTGGAGTCTCATTTTTTGGGATGAGAGATAAGGTAGACAGCCTCGTTGTCCCTTGGAGCTTAATAGAGCACGGTCCTGTTAAGATTGATGTGTATGAAGAAGAGTAATTTTTAGGTGGAGGAATGAAAGGTTTGAGGTGAGACAGATGGACCCAATGAGGGAGTCCCTCGAGTTTAGCAGCTGTAGGGGTAAGTAGATGGTCTGGGAGGGGAGAACATTTAGGTGAGAGACCAGGGGTTAGAACTGGACATTTATACATGAG
>JADRCD010203755.1:209-19186 GCA_019843815.1 Montemys delectorum
GGAACAAGTCCCATTACTATTCTGATCTTGGACAGCCAGGCGGCCATTCACTCTTTATAGACATTGCCAATCCTGTGACTATTTTTAATCTCTACTGTGTCTTTCTCCTTTCTCTTCGATATTTTCCCTTAAGCTCTACACTTAACATGTGCTGGATTTCAGTGTCTAGGAGGGAGATGTTGTACCCTTCCCTGAGAGAGAAGAAAATAGAGAAGCTGGGGACCAGAAAGTGTGACTTTAGCTCTGCTGGCTTGTCTTTGTGCATAAAAGAAAACCATTTGTCCTCATAGCTGAGATAAGAAGGTTTAGGGAGAGACTCTTTAACTTTCCTTAGAGTCCTAAGTATGTGATCTCAACAGCTCTCTTTGGACTCTGGTCCTTGGCCTGCCTTGGAAATATTCAATCAAATAAAATACTTTTCACTTGTGTGGTCAAAATTAGAAATGATCCAATAGCCCTGTTCTGCAGGTTACAAGATGCAAGATTAAGGGAGTAGGAGCTCAGTGTACTCTTATTTGAAAAAAAGGAGTGGTGTCTTAGTCAGGGTTCTCTAGAGTCACAGAACTTATGGTAGTCTCTATGTAGTAAAGGAATTTATTGATGACTTACAGTCTGTAGTCCAACTCCCAACAATCAACTCCCAACAACGGTCGGCAGCAGCTGTGAATGGAAGTTCAAGGATCTAGCAGTTGCTCAGTCCCACAAGGCAAGCAGGCGAAGCAGAGAGGGCCTTCCTTCTTCCAATGTCCTTATATAGGTCTCCAGCAAAAAGTGTGGCCCAGGTTAAAGGTGTGTACAGATGACCTTGCTTGAACTCGTAGATCTTCCAGTCTTAATCTTCCAGATTCATAGCCACTATGCCACCACACCCTTAATCCCAGATGATCTTGAACTCATAGAGCTTTCTATGTTAATCCTATGGGATTCATAGCCACTATTCTTCAAGGTCTCCATGCCAAGATTCAGGTCAGAAACTTGTATCTCTCAGCCTCCAGATTAGGGCCACAGGTGAGCCTTCTGGATTGTAGTTCATTTCAGACATAGTCAAGTTGACAACCAGGAATAGCCACTACAAGTGGTCTACTCAATGTAGCTTTTCTTGCTGTAGATTGCTGAGTTCTCAGACCCCAAGCCCAAGTTCTGGTTCTTGCAGTCGTGTTCTTCCCACTGCACTTTGGATTTCAGGTGACAGGAAGTCTGGGAGCTCACACTGATCGACAGTTTTGTACAGAGGCATCTTTAGTTCCCTTATAGCAATGTAGCATCCGGACAGACATTTGTTTTTAAAATCCTGCTTCTGATTGTGTTGTCTCTTACCTAGGCCGGAAGACAAAGGCTCTGCAGTCCATAGATAGCCTTTCACTTCTTCCAAAAAGATAAAAGCTTGAAGTCAGTCAGGCACCTCGTGAGTGGTGGGTTATCTTTCATGCACATCTTTATTTCATTAAACTTAAACTGCTGAGCACTAGAAAGGAGCACATGTGTGAATATTATGGATCTCTGGGATTTGTGGACATTTCTATACAATAGTAGGTTTAGCATTTCCCCTTATTTAACACAACAATACATTTAACTGTTAGAAATCCCCAGTAAGACAAAGGGAATGTTGGGTAAAATGCATACACACTAAAATATTATCCACTGTCTGGAATTGAAACTTAACTAGGTATACATATATTTATAACTTTTATTTTCTAATTCTTATGATCCTACAAAAGCAAACATTTAACTGTTGGATTAAACAATAGCTGCTTTGCATGTAAAGATATTAACTTATTATATTTTGAAGCTCGGTATGTAAATTTTATTCAGTCTATATCGGCTTCCCATCAACCTCCTGTCCTCCCACTTATTTTTATTTATTAGTGTTTTTTTTAAGTGCTTGTGCTTTAGAAAAACTCTAGTCCTGGAGAATATACCTGTTCAACTCATCATTAAATTCCTCAGAGATGCATCTAAGAATAAGAAAAGAACAGCTCAAGACTCTATATAGATTTATTCTGAGACAGACTTGGGTTAGAAAGGTGGCTTCTCAGCATAGTGATTCTGACATTTAACCCCTCGGAGCTTTGAGCTTCCTGCTTTTGAAACGAGACTGAGAACAGATCATCAATCTCACGGCAGTGATCAGGTAACAGGCACATAAGTCCCTGGCATGGCGACACAGGGTAGGCTTCTCCAGCAAGGTAACTTTTTAAAACAATGAGCGAATTCTTTGTGTCTTCTAAAAGCTACATGATATGCATCAACTCTTGCCAAATTTAGGAGATTTTAGCCATATTTGTATTACTGTTATATTTAGCAGCTTTACCAAGATATAATCCATATGCCATACAGTTCACTCGTGTGTTACATTTATAAATTTTTAATGTGAACATAGACGGGGCTTTTTTTTTAATTTCCTTGCCAATGTAAGACCCTCCCTACCTACCACAGTCATCTCTATGTATCACAGAATCAACTTGCACCTGATTCAGGGTATAAACCTAGATGTTTATTCTTTTGATCTGGGAATGAGAGTTTATGCACAATGGCGCAATGTGTATACACCAAGTCGCTAAATTGTTCACACTGCTGGATGCCCCCTGTATCTGCGATGAAGAGCCCGAAACAGAGAGCGGAGGAGGAGTCAGGCAGCTTTGAGGAACTGGCAGCAAAAGAAGCAAGAGAGGCCTGGGTCACACAAAGGACTTCAGAAAACCAGGGGAAACACTTGGGTGGTTTTCTTAGGTGTTTTCATGGCTGCTCCATGGAAATCTCTATGTGTTTGTGAACACACTAAGTATACTTCACTTTTAGCTTCTCATTGCAGTGTTGGCGTAAATGCATTTTATTTCTGTGTTGGATTGCTCAGGTATATGAGGTTGTGGTGACCATGACCTGGCTTCTAGCATATGACCCACAGTACTGACCCTGGTGACACAGTCAGGGACTACTGTGCTAGATCTTCTTTGTTGATTAACAGGGTGAATGATCTGACTTTTCCATTTTGCAAAGATTCTGTTTCAACCTATTCATCTTTGCTGACTCATGCTTTGCTCTGATCTGAGAAGATAGGGCAGTCTTTCTTGGTAGATCAGTGGAGGCCAAAAGCTAGAAGTCTGTCTGCCTTTAGCTTCTTACTGTTGAGTTGAAAACATTCAAAGGTAAGTTTTTGCCATGCCCAGCAGGGCTGATGGCTTGCATATTTGTTTGGGACTGTGGATTTTTAGTTTTATCTACAGATAAATGTGCACCCTGCTCTTAGGAGAGGGCTAGGTGCATTGCTATGTTTATTTGCCATTAATGTGTTAACCAACTGTTTCTGGGAACACAGAAGCTTTTTTGATAGGTTAAGCTGCAGAGAGCTGTGGCTGCCGAGAAGTACAGCAGCATTGGGAAGGGCCTCAGGAGACGCTACCCCTGCATCCCACCCAAGTCCTCTCCAAACAACCTCTGCTTCACTGGGGCCCCCGTGTTTCAAGTCTATTCAAGAGGCTCTGCAATGTAACAGAAACCCTGTAAGATGGCTCTAGTTATGTTTCTGTGCCAATCCGGTAGGAAGGCCTGTCTTCTCGTTTCCTTGGTAACAGCCAGGTGTCTTGAGTTGTAGCTTCTAGGAGGTCGGCTTTGATCTTGCTGCTTCTGTTCACTTTGTTGCAGCCTAGACCCCTTTGGTCTTCCACCCTCAGCATACTGCTTACCTCTGCTGGAGCACAGCCTTGGATTCAGGGATTCTGGGGCATTGTTTACTGATCATGCCTGACACCCGGACTCCTGGCTGTTTGTTTCAAACCGTGTAATTCACAGACACTTTTGCATCAGTTAGTGAGTAAAACTGGCATGTCTTTCTCCCTACTCCCCAAATGAAGCCACACAGTGCAAAACCTTGCTATGAAGCTCAGGTGGCCAAGATAGGATATTTCTGCTGAGAAGGCACAAAGGAGGAGGCAGAGACACGGTGCTAATGTCAACAGTGGACAGCAGCTCCAGATTTTGGAGCCAAATGAGTGACTGGTTCAGCAACTGGCCAGGAGGAGCGTCCACCCTCATTCCCTCTCCGACACTGCAGGGCACCCCATTGTTTACACCCAGAGGAAGTGTGTGAATTGATGGATAGAAACCATCCCATTTCATAGGTACATGGGATGCAGTGTACATAAGCACAGACAACGACATCTAGAAGTTGCACAGACTATCCACACTCTGCTAGGTGCCTTTAGACACAGTTCAATAGTTTTTTATGGAGACATTGTTCCTGAATGGTAGGCACATGACCATGTTTCACAGATGCTGAAACTTAGGCACAAAGAGGATGCAGAGTTGGCAAATGGTGAGAAGGCTCCAGAAAGTTGTATGATGCTTTGTTCTTTCACAAACGATGGGGACCAGCAGCTTCCCTCTCCTTTGAGCGTTAGAGGGCATCTGATTGCCCTGGTGTTCCCAGAGAACCGACAGGCTTCTTCAGTGATGGATCTCTGGTGCGCTGGCCCAGTGTTCATTCTCTCCACTGGGTGTAACTTCCTGCTTCCTCATGATCAGTTCTCACCAGAGTTTTCCAATTTCAGTAGCATCTTTCTAGAACTAACTCTGCCCCCCTCTCATTATTTTCCCATCTTCACTCATATTTTCATTGGGGTTAATCCTATGACCTTATTTCTCAGCTCTGGAAATTAAAATTCAACCTAGTCTTCAACCATTCTTCCTTCTGAATGTATCAAATGTATCAAGGATGATACTTTGCTCATAAATGTCCTGTTCCCAATTCTAATTAAGAACCCTCAGGTGAGGAATGTCTCCAGAGGACACATGTATCCAGTCTGAGTCTGTAAGTCTGAGTGTGTTGGTTTTAGCTTTAGGTGGTCTCTGTTTGTGGCACCTGATACTGCGTTTATGTGTAAAGGGATGGATTGTTTCCGTTCACAATACATTTGTTGGAGCTGAGAGTGCTTTATGTCTTCTGTTGCTACTCAAACACCACAGCCTGGGTAAATTATAAAGAAAATAAGTTTGTCGAGCATCACAGCTCTGGTTGAAGGTCAAGTGGCACTTTGGGTGTGTCCTTGTTGCTTCTTGTTGGCAGAGTCCCCAGGCTGAGGAGCCATCATGTGGCAGGAGCAAGGAGTGTGTGCGTCTTCTCTGCTCTCGGCATCTTCTGATAAAAGCTCTAGCAGTCAATCATGGGCACATCACTCTTGCTCTAGACCACATCAGCTTCCAACAGCTCCCTGAACTCATAGCTGGGTTAAGTCTTTCCCTTCCGCAGGCTTTGCAGTGGGGATGAAATTTCAGCATGTGTTATAAACCTGCATCTGCTCTATTTCGTGGTTGCATTTAAAATAAACATTTAAGGAACAAAACGGTTTTTATTTAAGAAAAAAAAAAACTCCACTGTTTCTCTGCTAGCTTTAGAAAACTTCACTGATTGGCTATGATGAATGCCAATCAAAATGTCCTGTGAAAAATTAAATGACACCAAGTCACTGAGAAATTGTCTTCAGGGATGGGTCTGCTGTAGCATTTGGTGATTAATCCGCTCTAATCTCCCCAGTAGTGGTGGTGTGAGTTCCTCAATACCCACCCCAATGCTTTGGATTCCTAAATGAAAGACATAGACACACATGCAACCTTATATTTAATATGCCTTAATGAGCTCAATGGCTGGGTCACTCTCAAACTTCCACATTGCTAACGTCTCCCCTTCAATACTCCTGAATTATTACTTACTAAAATCTATTTTCCATGTTTGCTAGCTCAGACCCAGTTTGGGGGCACTCTGGAGCCACTCTTCCCAGCTCTCACATGGCTGATATGCCTCTCTCCCTGCAGCTCTCAAGCCCAGATCTTATTCCTTCCCTGACATGGAGATTCTCCTTCTTCTCTCTCCCTCCTGTGTTCCTTGTCCAGAAACCTAAAAGTCACACCTCTGTCTCCCTGCCCAGCCACTGACTGCTGGCAACTTTATTTACCAATCAAAGCCAACTAGGGGCAGGGACCCTCAGTGTCTTATATGCATACGTGTGAGTTCCCGTGTAATTTGGGGAACCAAATTAACTTAAGTAGCATTAGAACCAATCCACAACAGTCTACACTGAATCTTGAGTTCTCTTTCTAGATTGTATTGACCATCCAGAAATGATGACTCACTGGAGCTTGAATGATGACCCCTGCAGACATGTCATCCAGTGGAAGCGTGGGCAGGTTGGGATGTAGCTGAGAGGTGTAGTGACTGCGAGCATGTGTGAGGCCCTGGGTTCCATCATCAGCATCACTGTGATAGGTAAACACATGAGGACACAGGCTCTTCACCTTCCTCTTGGAATGTGTTTAAACAAAATCACTTATTTTCCAAATTTCCTTAGCATTTTACCAATCCCATCTCCCTTCAAACAGCTCTTATATGTGGTCATGTCTAAGAAAAGTTTGAAATTATAAAGTATTTCGTAACCATTATATTATAAGTTTATAAATAGAAAATTCAGTCTCCTGACTTATCATCATTGCAAAAGCTTGTCGTTTCCCCCTTTTCTTTCTTTTTTTTTTTTTTTTCTTTTCTTTTTTCTTTTTTTGGTTTTTCGAGACAGGATTTCTCTGTATAGCCCTGGCTGTCCTGGAACTCACTCTGTAGACCAGGCTGGCCTCGAACTCAGAAATCTGCCTGCCTCTGCCTCCCAAGTGCTGGGATTAAAGGCGTGCGCCACCACCGCCCGGCTCCCCCTTTTATTTCTTAAAAGCAGAGGCTGTTTTGAAGATTAGTGGTTTTTAAGATCTTCCAATAGGAACATTTTCTATCTCTAAGACAAGTATTTGGCATATGTGTCCATAGTACGTGCCTGTGTACCTTTACATAGCTTCCCACATGGGTTTTCATGGGTTCTGGGTATCCAAACTCCAGGTCTTCATACTTGGACAAAAAGCACTTGACTCACTGAGCTGTCTCCTGACCTTAATATATGCCTTTCAAACATGGGATTTTTGCCTATGTTAACTCGATGTCTGGATTTTAAGAATGTTTTCTGGGTCTGGCATGGCTGTGTAAGGGGAGATGTGACACAGCTCCTGCCCCTGGAGCATCGCCAGGCTGTTGATTCCCCATGATCCCCATGTGATGGCTGCTGCTGCCCTGAAGCTGATCTATGGTCTTTACTACTCTACTTTCAATCTTTCTTTCTGGGAATCTACTTCTCCCATTACTCAGAGCTAATCACAACCATAATAAGTGAAACAGATAAGGATCTTGGGAATGAGGGATGGAGGTGGTCATGAGGCTGTGAAGGATAAGGAACGGGCCTTCTGCTTGGACTTCAGGGCCATGGGAAAGGATCTAGACAACATAACTACAAAGGCCATAAAAGCCTACATGGTCCTTTCTAGAAAAAGTTCATTGCCAGACTTGGCCTTGAGTTTGGAATCATGAGGAGACACATGTACCCTCTGGTACAATGACTTCTGCCTTAATTAGCCAGGGTGAACTTGGGGACATCAAGGACAGAGAGTTAAAGTGGTCTCAAGAAGAAAAGGCATGAATCGAAAAAATGAGAATCTATAAAATAGAAATGAAAGATAGATGGGTTTATTTTATAGGAGAAAGGCTTGTATATGGTCTAGAAATAAACAGGATTAGAAGGAGAGCATACGAGGCTATGGAATTGCTAGGATGAAGAAACAAAGATTAGAGAATTAAAAAATGGCGTATAAGCGTATAAAAAGTTAGTACTTTGTTTTCCTCGATACTTGAAGAATTGGAGATGATAATACCTGGAGAGGTAGTGGAGAGAGTAATCATTTTACTTACATAAATTTAAAACTTTGTAAGGAATAATTTTAATTTTAGTAGTTACTAATAACTGCTGTCTGCTATAGTAGAAAAAACTACAGGAGCTGTGCCCAGCCACCTGTGAAGAACAGGCTGTGTAAGACCTGTGAGGAGATGTGCTTTTGCTTTGTGCTTAGTGTCTGTTCTAAGGAAGCAGGGGTTGGGACAATTGATCCAGACTCATAGAATTTGTGTAAATTTAAGGATTCAAAAAAAAATTATTAACAACGATCAAAGCCTTGATGATGTAATTTTAAAAAACAGAAGACTGGGTTCCGGCTCTCTGGTCAAAAAGGAGAAGGAAGACTGATAAGCATCCTCAGGGAACAGAGAGCTCCTGAACTGACAGCTTGCATCCACTACTGACTCTGAGCCATTACTGAATCAGCTCTGCTCCTGTTCCCACCTTTCTCAGGACCCTCCTCTCGCTGAGGCTGGACCTCGGCAAACGTTGTTCCTCCAAGAAGGTATATTGTGTGGGAAGTGGGATTTACAGTAGGGAGAAATGAGCGAAACAGAGCTCACTCACGTGGCAGGTTGATAGATACGTTTGTTATTTCAGAGGCTTCCATATCCAGTAACACAAGTGTGTTTGTTGACGGTGTGTTTTGTTGGGAGGCTGGGGACGGGAATGTCATGCCGGTTGGCAGAGAGGCAGCACAATGATACTTTATATTTAATAGGTCACTCAAGCTAAGGGCCTGGCAGTCTTCTGTGCAGACTGTGTTCTCAGCACACACATTACTCTTTTCTTTACCTTGTTTTTTTTTTTCCCCCCCCCCGCAGGGGTCCTTGAGGTAAAGCCAAGATGCCAGTAGATCCTGACCTGGGAGGAGTGCTCTCAACAGCAAGCATCTTATATCTCCTGAGATGAGGGTGGGCAGTGCCCTACCCAAGTGGCTCCGCAGCATTTTCTCTCTGCAGTTCCAACAAGGACTACAGAAGAGCCAGAGAGGAGGAGACGTTAAGGTTGCCTCTGGGAGAAGCCGAAAACTCCCAGCCAGCTGATACAGCTTTGCTTTACAAAGGCAACCTTATCAAATCAGAGTAGCATACAGAACACAGGTTAAAAAAAAAAAAACAAAAAAAAACAAAAAAAAACCCCCAACAACACAATGTTTTCTGATGTCAGATGATGACAGATGCTGGGCAAGACTGGCTTCTCACCAGCCAGGAAGAGCTTCACTCAGAGTGCACATCGACAAGAAACACAGGAAACACAACGGAGCCTTAAGCAGAAGGAAGCCGGACTCGTCTATGGTTTTCAAGGTCAACTGCTCCGGTGACCATGGCGACTGAGCAGACTAGGTGAATAGTTACCGCTTTAAATGGAATTTATTCATTTACTTATGTGTTTGTGCACTCGTGAATGTGGAGGGCGAGGGACGAGTTTCAGAAGTCAATTGTCTTTCTTTCTCCCATGTGGGTTCCAGGAAGCAAATTCATGTTATCAGCTTGGTAGAGGGCAAAGGGCACCTTTGTTCTCTGAGCCATCTTGATGTCCCCACGGTTGCTATTTTATAAGAGTATATGCCTGATCTTACATGCTTAGGACTTATCCAAAATTATGTTTATTTATTGCTATTGAAATTTATATGGGCCCTTCTTCTTTTTGAATGTTTTACATTGAAGTAGAATTACATGGCTTTCTCTCTCTTTTCTCTCCCTTCAGACCCTTCCAGCTACCCTCCCTCGAGCCCCTCTCACGCCCCCTTCTCATGTTAATAGCTTCTTTTCCTTTGATGATTATTGTTTCGAGTGTGTGTGTGTGTGTGTGTGTGTGTGTGTGTGTGTATGTGAACAAATACATATAAACATGCTTTTCCCCTAGTCATATAACAGTGGTATTCTTTTATTTTTGTTTCTTTGTTTCATGAGTTTTTTGTTTTGTTTTGGTTTGGTTTGGTTTTTTTTTTGTTTGTTTGTTTGTTTGTTTTTAAGACAGATTTCTCTGTGTAGTCCTGGCTGTCTTGGCACTTGCTCTGTAGACCATGCTGGACCCAAACTCAAATGATTCTTGCTAAACAGGATCTGACAGAATGACCACATGGTTTGGGTAACAAGGGTGGGTTCTAAGTAGACTTAGTGGGATGCTTGCTGCAGCTGGGCCAGGCAGGCTAGAGACACGACCAGGTTGAATAGAGGAAGAGATGCACTGGAATTTAGTTAAGGAGAGTTCTGTCATCTCTCCTCTTATTCAAAGAAAATAGGAGACAACCTTCTCCAAGTCTATTCCTCATCCCATCCCCATGTTCAGTGAAAGCATCTTTTGCGGCTCCATGATTCAAGAAGTCAGGAACTTAGTGAAGGAATTTCTGTGAACATCAAGAGAAAGACAGAGAGCTTTGGGATAAATTATAAAACTAAATTTTGAGTCTTCAGGTGGTGGAGTCAGGGCACCATGGACCCTGTGGACACATGTCTCTAGAGATGGAGTGGACACCAGTGCCAGCCACGGTCCCTGCCTGGAGCAGAGGCAGGGATGCAGGAGGAGGCTGAGGAATGAGTGTGCTGTTTCAGGACTAATCGGAGCTCATGAGCAACTATGAGTTAGTGGCAGGAGACTTGGGCTGCTATGGTTAAAGATCAGAGATCATGTGACACGAAGATGATGTGATTTCTGTAGATCCTAAGATTTGCAAGTAAGAACCAGAATTGTGATAAATAGCACAATGCTAGGATGCGGCATGGAAAAGGAGTTTCCTAGGTGTAGGGCAGACCTTCTGCAGGAGTTGTGAAATCAGTATTACCTCTCCGCATGAACATAGTCTAGAGAGATGTAGGAGCTTTTAGAAGATTTGATACTGTGTTGTACTCTATTCACCATGCTAAATAAACCTTTATGAGACGTATAATAATGACTTTATTAGTCATTAAAATAATAACTTTACTAGTCTTATAATAATGAATACTCATTTCATTAGGCAGAGAACAAATTTGGTGGATTGCTTTGCCTTCTGGAAAATCTCAAGGTCAATTTGAGATCTAGATTCATTTAGAATCTAATTTGGAGAAGGCAAAAAAAAATATGTCAAAAGTATCAAAAGGTTTGAACATTTGACTAAATGGGATCTTAGTTTACTATGATGAAAATTCTTACCTGTATACTTGAATCAAAGTAACAAAGATTCAAAAGGAGAAAAGTGTTATATATAAAAACCAACCAACCAAACAAACAAACTCCAGAGGCTGGAGAGAAGGCTCAGCGCTGAAGAGCACACGCTTCTCTTTCAGAGGACTTGAGTTCAGTTCCCAGCATCCACGTACTGATTAACAATCATTTCTAACTCCAGGCTATTAGTCAGCATTGTAGAGAAATTTTTCTAATTTTTTTCTAACACTATCTCACAGTTTTTATAGACATGCTGATTTGTAGTACCAGGTTTCATATTTCTCAATAGACTAAGATATAGCTGGCATCTCTATATAAAAGTAAGTCACATACACCTGTATGTAGTAATGAGTGTGTCAGCAATGTGTTTTATTTAAAGATTACATAGCACAACTCTAAGATTGCAAGTCGCAAAGAGATTTTGGAACCTTTTTGACCGGCATGTTATAATATTAAAAAGTCTAGCTACTGTCTCAAGACACTACCCTGTTAACTGTACATAGCATAGTATGTCAGACAAATATTAAGAAAGAAAAGGGGTAAAGAAAACATAAAGCCTGAAAATGACAAATATATCAACTTTGATTTGTTTCTTCGCTGTTCTTGATGTCTGTGTAGTTAGCTGGTATCCAGCAATTCATCTTTTACTTATACATCGGTTCTAGGTTAAGTTAATAATTTAATTTTAAAGATTTATTTTATTTCTTAATTGTGTATATGTGTGTGTAAGCATATGTGAGTACAGATACCTGCAGAATTAAGAAGAGGATGTTGGGTTCCCTGAATTACTGCTGGTTGTGAGCTATAGCACGCGGATGCCTGGAACTGAACTTAGATCCTCTGAAAGATTAAAGTGGCTCTTAACCACTGGCCATCTCTTCAGCCCCTTAAAAAGAATTTCAAACACTTTGCTATAGTATCATTGACTGGTAAATTCAAGTACAATTCTTGGGTTAAACTTAATACAGACAACTGAAAACATACCCATGTTTTACTAAAGCAGTAATTCACTTGTTTATTAAAGATTTACTTGCATCACTTGAACCTGGAAAACTTTGGAATTCTTTCCTACTGTTTTAGGAAGTTGGGAATTTCCCTCCTGTAAGTGTTTTGCTATTGCCAGGCCACTTCTGACAGCACCTCATTAGGGGTATTGATAAGTTAATTTGGTGATGGCTTGGTGAAGAGAAAAGTAATATATACTAACACATGTAAGCATACAACAGCTGTTCTAAGATTTTATCATAGGAGGCAAGCAGAACAGTTGACAGTCATTAGATTTTATGAGACAGTTGGCTCCCATATTCATCTTACCTATCACTGAGTTTTTGCTGTTACATATGGCAGGTGTTTACAGATGCTGTTTTGTCCTAATACCCAGCTTTGCGAGCCTCTGAGTCCTTTTGAGAACCCTGGTGGCAGTAGTCTCAAATTCAAATGACTATGGGGAATGGAGGGGCTGACACAGGAAGGAATGGGTCTGTTGGGTGGGCTGAGGAAGTGGAAGGCATTGGAAGAGAATGCTAAGCTGGCTGATGGGAGGAGAATGGGGGTACAGCTGGTGAAAGAGCCAGTTTGAGGATGTCATTGGCAGTCTGAGTCATCCTTAGTAACATCAGCCACAAGAAGATAGTTCAGTGAGAATGGTAGAAAGATGGCGTGCACAGTCACATAGTGGGAGTGGCAGGTATTCAGATCTCAGAGAGCTTTCAGTATACTTAATTAAGGGTACCGAGCAAACAGATGCTTGGGACAGAAACCCAGCTGTCTCTCCACAAACCCAGCATCCATGAGCTTGGGACTCTGATGGAGCCTCTATCTACCCAAAACTCTATACAGTCTCTAGAGTGTTAACACTCCAGATGGTGGAAAGTAGACTCACCTCTCACTCCACTTCAGGGGATGTCGTGGGAGCAATGGCTCAGGAGTGTGATCTCCCAATGGCTGCTGATCAGTCAGTCAGAAAAGATGGCCGAAGGCTTCAGAAGTGTACATCTGGGGTCCCGGGTGAGGGTTCTGAGAGCCCAGTGATGAACTTGATCTTGTACAAGGCATGGTACCATGATTGTTAAAGAGTGCATTATCTCTGACCCTTCTTACAATGGTGAGGAAGCCTAGGACCGCAGTGACAGGCACCAAGACTTCGAAATGGGGGTGGAATGTAAGCTCAACTTCTAATGCATCACAGCAGTTGAGTGTTCCAACCAACGGGCAGTGGGGAGGGCTCTATGGAAAACTGTGAAGGGATTCTTGTTAAACACACTACACAGGATTCCTGAGGCAGGAGGCAGAGTGATGAGTATCTAGGCCAGGAGATTCTTCCTGAACTAACTGAACAGTTCCTACCATGGCTGACCTTAGACAGAACAAAGACAGCCTACCAATGGGGCCCGTTTAATAAGGATTTATCTGTAGTTGGTTTAAAAAAAAACCCTACTGGGTTTGGCCAAGAAGAGCTCCTCACCAGACTCACACGGAGGCATTCCCAGCCTCCTCTCCTGTCTTTCTTTGAGGGGGACTTTACACTGATGTCTGGACCTCAACATGCTGCGAATTCTCCAAACGGCTCTGTCCTCAGAACCATGATTCAACTACCACTGATTAAGGATTCGTTATGCACCAAGGCCCTAGATTAGATGCAGGAATACAACTGATCTTTACAAATCTTACATATTAGCAGGGTGTGCTGGTTGGTTTTTATTTTTTGTCAGTTTGGCACAAACTAGAGACCCTTGGGAAGAAGAGACCTTCATTGAGGACTTGCCTCCGCCGGACTGACTTAGGGGCTTATCTGTGGGGCCTTTTCTTGATTGATTGATTGATTGATTGATTGATTGGCTGGTTGATGTGGGAGGATCCCGTGGACTGTGGGTGGTGATACAACTGGGCAAGTGTAATAGGTTGTATAAGAAAGTAGGCCAGACAAGCCATGGGAGCAAGCTACTTAGCAGCATTTCCTGTAGTTCCTACCTTTGCTCCTGCTTTAGTTCCTGCCCTGACTTTCTTCAATGGTCGACTGTGATTGGGACATGTAAGTCATATAAATCCGTATATGCCTAAGTTGTCTTTGGTCATGGTGTTCATCACATCGATAGAAAGCAAAGAAGGACATTGGGCAAAACAGCACAAGAAAAGGTAATGAATTATACAGTGTATGGTTAGATGGGACAAAAGCGGGGCAGGGAAATGGGGACACCTGCTATGGCTCGGTGGGACCAAGAGCCACAGTTTTAAATAGCATGGTTAGGACACACTGGTGATAAGAGGAGGTGACAGCTGAACAAGCATTGAAGGCAAGGAGAGATTTAGTCATAAGCTGTGTGGATAAGAATGTTCCAGTGACCAAGCCATGGGTCCCTGTAATAGAGAAGGGAACCATTCTCAAAGTGTCCCTGTAGCTGATCTGTTGAGGGACAGAGGTAGACGTTGGAGAGCCAATCACAAGACGTAACACTCCAGACAAGAAGTGATGGTAGCTCTGGCAAGCAAGTTGAATGTTGGAGATGCTGACCCAATGGCTGTGGGCTGGCCCACTGTTGTTAGTCTCTCCCAAGAGACTGTATCTCCTGGCTGCATCAGAATGCTGACCACATCTCAGAAGAATATCAGCACTGGGTTGTTATAGAAGCTGTAGTTGTTTTCCCGGAAACAACAGTAATTTTCCATATCCATTGGGTGGTCCACACTTCAATGTTGACACTAGCTACCCAGAGTTAACCTAAACCCTAGACATTAAAGTCATAGTCCCAATGAGACTGTACCTACCTGAGATGCCAGATATCAACGGATGGGATGCCCAGAACTACACTTCTGTCTAACCAACCGCAAATCAGAGAATGCCTAAGGTGGTCCCTAAACCTAGGTTTTATAATCTGTTGAAAGAACTTAGCCTTGAGGAAGGCACTCTTCCTATGATTGTGTCTTATTATTATAAGGATTCTATATGTTCTCTATACTCCAGGAACACTAAACTAAAAGAAACACAGAGGATATAGTGTGGAGAGGGTGGTGACCTGGGTCTTTCCTGCCCATCTCCGAGCATCTCCCCTTCCAGTACCTTGTTGCATTCACCAATTACAAGATCCCTTGGCTCCATTACCTTGGAGTTTGTATTAAACTTCCATTACATTGAAATAACTTAGTCATTGGCCATTGGTGATTGAATTCAATCTCCAATTGAAGAGAGATTGAAGGGGGGCTTAAATGCATGATTTGTTCTTCTGGCCACTACCCTTATCTTGAGGTCACTGAAAGTCATCTCTACACTCAAGGTCCAAGGGAGCCCTGTGAATAACTAAATATGCTCTCCTATTTATTACTCAGCAAGATTCAAGGGCTTTAGGTGCTCTGTGCCAGGAACCAGATTCTAAAACCAAATATGTCCATGTATGCTCCCAAAATGGAAGTAACAAATCTGCAGATGGAAGATCAGAGTCTTCAGGATGGCAGGCAGATCTGCAGTCCAAGCAGCTGAAAACTGGTACAGACAGGGAGGAGCAGGTGGGCAGAGCAAGGGCCAAGACAACATGCCAACCCAGCATGCCCGAGGAAGGACAGGCACAGAGGTCATTCAAGCTTCAAGCTGTGATCAAGTAGCAGTGCCCAGTGCTGGGGGCAAGGCTGGACCAGTGGCTCAGAGATTATTCCATGCCTCCTAGGTCTCAGAAGCTCGTGAGTAAACAAAAGTAAGGGCAATTAGTGTGCACCGCATGTTTTTCTGGCTCCAAGCCTTCTCTTGTGTGACAAGACCCTAACTCTCTTCCCTCTGTCAACTGCTTCAATTTTCCCCCAGCTATTTCTGGGCATGTTTAGGGCAGGGATAACTCACAAGGGCTCAGGGATAAGTTTGTTCATGTTCTTTCCACTTGAGTCCCTTGGCCCTAGAGACTGTGCCATGCCTTTGCAGCTGGTGTTCTGGGCAAGATGTCACCCCTGTGCTCCCAGGGGAGCCCTTGAGCCCAAAGCTACTTGTAGTGTATGGAAGGGGGCAGCAGCAAGGGCCCTTGTGGTAGCACTGTGTGAAGTCAGTCTTGCCCTCTATTTTTTATCAAATAATTTTATTACTATAGATTTATTATAGAAAATAATGTTTCATTGTGGCATTATCCATGAAAGCTTATCATAGCCACTTCTGCCATATCTTTTCTTATCCCCCTCCCTCTCTGGTCCCTTTCTGCTTACCTGTGTATAATTCTTAAATCTACATTCTTCATGTGAGAGGACACATGTGACATTTGTCTTTCTGGGCCTTTTTCCCTTATTGCCCGGGCACTGTGGCTTCATCTTGTATTGTCCCAGGCTCAGAGCCATTGCCCTGCATGTGGCCAGGAAAGAAGAATGTGGGACCTGCCCTGTCCCCACGTCTCCTCTTTGCCTTAGAAACAGCTACATCCCAACAGGGCAAAACAAAGTCCCTGAAAACACCCTTCCACCTCTGAGAGGGGAAACAGCACCGTGGAACGCGGTAAGCCATGCTGGCCCCACTTGCTTTGAATCTCAGTGTTGCCATTTGTCGTGCTGCAGACATGAATCAGTGACTTTCCTCACTGTGAAAAAAAAAACATGCTGACAATTCTGTTGAGCTGGACCCATGACTCCACACAGGTGAGTGTCCGTCCACCTGCCTCACGGCTCCTTGTCAGAACAGTGAGTTGCAGGGTCAATGTTCAGCAGCCACCATTGCCTCATGTGTTTGGATACCTGGCCTCAGCTGGTGGCACTGTTCAGGGAAGGTATGGAACCTCTGGGGTGGGTGGCCCAGCAAGAAGTGGGGTGCTACACGTAGGCACTGAAAGCTTTATCTGCTGTTGGTTCCCACCTGAGTTTCTTGCGTGTTGCTCTGGTGGTGTGGGAACAGCTACCACACACTCTCTCCTTGCCTGTCTGAAACCATGAACCAGAACAGACTCTCCCTTCAGTAGCTTCTGTCACATATTCTGTCATCATGACCAGAAAAGTAGCACAGTGAGTTTGTTTCACCTTCTTCCTTGGCTGTGGAGTGGACAGTTAGCTCTTCCTTGCTCACCCTCTTGGGGTCAGCTTTCTTGGTGCCTGCCAACTCTCCAGAGTGCTGCAGCCAGTGAGGAGCAAGGGTTTTGTCTTTGTTTTGTTTGTTTAATTTGAGTAGTTACATAGTCGGTTCTTTCTAAACTCAGGAAGACAGCAAATGTCCTTTCTTCAGCCTATTGACCAGGGTCACTAGAAGACACAAACACTTAGAGAATCATCTAGTTAAACTTTGCTTTGATAGTTTCACACATGTATACAATGTATATAATGTATACAGTGTATCTTGGTCATAGCCATTCCCAGCTCCCCTTCTCATTCTCCCTGGACCATCCTCCCCCCCCCCCCCCCCAGCATGTTCTCTCCTTACCTTCCTGTCCTCCTTTAACATTTTTTGAAACCCACTGAGTCCAGTAAGTACTTTGTTTTTTCTTTCTTTTACTTTCCTTTGTTTTGTTTGTTTGTTTGTTTGTTTGTTTTTTTTTGCACTTTACATGATATTGTTTTTAAAGACAAATCGAAGCAGAAAAGAAGAAGATTAAAGAAAGGAGTTGAGGACATAGTTGATTATAAACTCAGGTTTGGGGGTTGTTAGCCATCGGTTCTAGCAATGCTGATGTGATCTTGCCACTTTACTAGTTGAACATAATAAAGGTTATTTTTCATCCAGGCCAAGCGCTGCTGGAGACCATGTAGGCATGATGGATGAGGCTTTCAAGGTTGCTCGGGCCTCCATTTGCCATCCAAGTCCTTAATGGACACATGACATCACTCCCTAGAGACTCTCTGGGCTCCATGTCCTTCTTCCATTTAAAGATGTTTTTGTTTTGTTTTTTGACAGTATCTCACTGTGTAGCCTTGGCTGGCTTAGAACTCAAATAGATTGTGCTACCTAGAAACAGAGCTCTGACTGTCCCTGCCTCCTGAGTGGTGGGATTAAAGGCATGGGCCACCACCCCTGGCTCAGTTAGTGCTTCCTTTTGGACTGTGACTTTGTTGGCCTGACCTTGTGCAGGTAGCCACAGAATTCTTGAAAGAAGCCATGATGTCAAGGCCACTGCACTTCTTCCATTCACTCCTTCCCCTCCTCCAGCTCTTACATCCTCTCCTCCTCTCTTCCCTGGCTCGGAAGAGGGAGCTCTTACTAGGCATTTTAAAAGCAAATCCTAGGTGTTTCCTGACAGTCCCTTAGGGAAGCCTGAAGGATGTGAACTACAGCCTCTTAGCTCACCGTGATTATGAGGTAGATTCTACAATGACCAACGAGACATTCTGGGCCAGTCAGCTGGTTGATTAAATTATGCCCAGTTGCTAGTTGTTTCTTCTTAGTTTTAAATATTGAAAACGTAGTGACTAACATTTTAAATCTTTCTAAAGAGTTGTCATTACAAATGCTGCTTATGTAGACATGCTGAAACACCAGCTATGTAGTTGATCATTAAGGTCAAGATGCACTTCATCGCCGGGCGGTGGTGGCTCACGCCTTTAATCCTAGCACTTGGGAGGCAGAGGCAGGCGGATTTCTGAGTTCGAGGCCAACCTGGTCTACAGAGTGAGTTCCAGGACAGCCAGGGCTACACAGAGAAACCCTGTCTCAAAAAACCAAAAAAAAAAAAAAAAAAAAAAAGATGCACTTCATGCTCACAGATAGCATTTTCTGGACCCTGCTGTCCCCAAATGGACTGCAGGGACCCTACCCACAAGTTGTATCACTGAACCAAACCATCACCTACCCAGTCAATCACAGATAAATGGCTTAACATCAGCCATATGCAAAAAGCAGAAAGAAATGTTTAGGCTATCTCTGAGGAGTCCTATGAATTAAACAAATGTAAACAAAATCTAAGCTACATTCTCTTACTATGAATAATTTTTGTTGATGGGCTCTTTGTGTAAATTAGTCAATAGTTATACTTATAATAATTTAAAACATAGTGGACAATGATAGATTTCTTTTTGAGTGAGTTTTGAATAAAACATACTTTTAATCACTGGTGAGACAATAGATAATTTCCTATCTTATAACTATATCATGTGAGCATTTAGAGCCTGCAGAGAAATGGC
>JADRCD010203757.1:0-15041 GCA_019843815.1 Montemys delectorum
TTTTTTTAATTTAGAAACAAATTCTTTATTATTATATAGATTCCATTGCATTCCTAGTAATGTGGAATTTAGAATTTAATCATGATTAATGTACAATCATTATTTCATTGTTTATTTAATTAGTACTTTCTTTTATTTTTATTGGATATTATATTTATTTACATTTCAAATGTTATCCCCTTTCCTGATTTCCCTTATGAAAACCCCCTATCCCATCCCCTCTCTCCTTGCTTTTATGAGGGTATTCCCTTACCCACCCACTGTCTATCCCCTCCCTGCCCTGGCATTCCCCTACACTGGGGCATTGAGTATTCACAGGACCAAGGACCTCTCCTCCCAATGACCATGAAAAGGCTATCCTCTGCTACATATGTGACTAAAACCATGGGTCATTCCATGTGTACTCTTCAGTTGGTGATTTAGTCTCTGGGAGTTCTGGTCGTCTGGTTGGTTGATATTGTTCTTCCTATGAAGTTGCAAACCCCTTCAGCTCCTTCAGTCTTTTGTCTAACTCCTCCAATTGAGGATCTCATGCTCAATCCAATGGTTGGCTTTGAGCATCTTCCTCTGTATTTGCCAGGCTCTGGCAGAGGCTCTCAACAAACAGCTATATCAGGCTCCTATCAGCAAGCATTTCTTGGCATCCACAACAATGTCTGGGTTTGGTGTCTGTATATGGAATGGATCCCCAGGTAGAGCAGTCTCTGGATGGCCTTTCCCTCTGCTCCACACTTTGTCTCCATATTTCCTGCCATGAGTATTTTGTTCCCCCTTCTAAGAAGGACTGAAGCACCCACGCTTCGGTCTTCTTCTTCTTGAACTTGAAATCCTGAAGCCCCTATAATTGTGCAAAGAAGCTAGGACATGCCATTTCCCTGTAACGCAGATTTCTGGTTAGACTCCTATCGAACTGCAGATTTGCAGCTGAGTAAGGAAATAAAAATAAAGCAAATGTTGAAATTTTGATTACCTGAGGCAAAAGCCTTCAAATAAAATCATGGAGGAGGGTCCTTTGCTTCTTCCCATTTCCCTATCATTTCCTCTGCTTTCCGCTCTACATCAGAAGGTGTGGTGCAGACTCTAAAAAGAAATGAGGATAGCTCATCACCCTAGGTCCAGTAGTTTTTCTAATAGATAGGGATTCCTGGCCAGGGGTTAATGTTGGTAAGTTACATGTGTAACTGCCTACAGTGAGTCCTGCCTGGCTCTAAACATTAAATCTGGATTTGCTATTCCCTCAGGCAATCCTCAGTCAATTCCCCCAGGTTATCCTTTCTGTTTCTATCACTGAGCTGGCATTAGCATTCATCTGATAAAATCAAAGCCTTTCCCCATAAGTGCTGGACCAAGGCAAACACATTCCCAGAGAAAGTAAAAGGGAAATTTGCATACAAATCTCCTTCATAATGTTGCTAATTTGCTGCGACTTGCAGTAAAGCTCTTAATAAGATTAGCCAAGATCAGGCCTGTTTCCACTGAGAGTTTGATTTGCCTACCCAAATATTTTTCCTTCCTGTATGCCTGTGTACTTATTAGACTCCTCATTTATATTTCACATGTTGTAATTTATAGTCTTTGTAGCTTTGTAAAGATACAGACAGCCGGGCGGTGGTGGCGCACCCCTTTAATCCCAGCACTTGAGAGGCAGAGGCAGGTGGATTTCTGAGTTCTAGGCCAGCCTGAGGACAGCCAGGGCTACACAGAGAAACCCTGTCTTGAAAAAACATATATATATACGTATACATATATATATATATGCCAAAATAAAGCAAAAATTAGTACTTATGTACACAGTCAGAAGTTTGACTGCTGTAGTATGTAATGTAGTGTGTGTGTGTGTGTGTGTGTGTGTGTGTGTGTGTGTGTGTATGAGAGAGGGGGGGAGGGAGAGAGATCTAATGCATAGTTGATGAAAATAAAAAGAGAGAGGGCTAGTAGAAACATTTTCTTATACAATTCAGGAAATCTGGCACTTCAAATGCTTTTGAAAGTATAGAAAATATTTGAGTAGTGAAAATATACATACATCACATATGTCTGCTAATGTCGCCTTTCTATGGTCCTCCGCAGGAAGGATCCGCTAACCAGAATGTGGAATAACACAGAGAGCCCTTGAATGACACAGCTTTGGCTTGCAAGGGTTCATGTAAAATGAAGATATTCGAATTTTTCTCTTGAAATTTGAAATGATTTAAAAAAGTACTTGCAGAAAGACATTGTATCATGGACATATCAAAACAAGAGAACATTATGTCATCAATGCATAAAATATACACAATTTATCATTTGCTGTCATAAAAGACGAAAGGAACATTGCAGGAGAGGGGACAGGAAAATTATAAGAACCAGAGGATGGGGTGGGGGTTGCTGTGAGACGATGTCTTCTGCTAATGTCAGAAGTCTTACCAACATGACTGCCCAACATGAGCTTAACTAGGTTGACACCAATGAACAAGCCAAAGCAGACAGGAAAACCCAATGAGGACACAAAGAAAGATAACCACTCTAGGAAAGTTGAAGCTCGGAGCGGTGGTCTAACCTAGGGAACGACACAACAATTTGTTGTCCAATGCCAAATAGCCATTCCTAAAACTACACACACACACACACACACACACACACACACATATGCACATATAAGTAACATTATATGGAATGAGCAGGTTCTATTTAGGAATGCATGTGATAACAATTACTGAAAATGAGATCCTTAATTTGAAAGAGAGTGGAGAGAGGTCTACGATGGTTTTGAGGGGAAGAAAATGAGAGAAGAAACATTGCAACCATGTTATAATCTCAAATAAGAAAAATTGAAATATATTAAAATTAAAATATTTTGGAACGAACAATGAGTAAGTTGAGAAAAACTATAAGCACATAGGAAACTATGCAATTGAGTCCAATGACATAAACCCAAGTGTGGGACTAAGGGACACGGCAGTGATGTCTAGACTGACGTCAGTTGTAACTGCAGCTGTGGAGAAGGGAGTTTGATGCTAGGCCTGCCGGAGTGCCTGCTTTCTTCAGGAAGTTGTACATGGGGCAGCAATTGATTTATTCAATAGTTCTCAGGTATCTTCCACTCTATTTAGTAGCAAGTATCTACAAAACATATACCAATTCACTACTTGTATTTGATTAAGCATTGCAGTCAGCAGTGATTATAATTAAATTTTGAAGTAGTTGAAGTTAATCACAGATTTTTTTTTTTTCATTTCAACTAAGGTTTCATACCTCTAACCTTGGAGCAGCCAAAGGTGAGCTCCACTTACCAGACTGTCTCATGACCCAATCACATGAGAATCTTCTCAATTCAAGTTCTCCTTGGGTAAATCCAGAAAGAAGTTCTCTCTGAGTTTCAAACACTTCCACAAAGACTCCTGTACCATCTAATAATCATACTAGCTAGCATGCACATAAAACTGTGAAGCCATACATCCAAGTTAAATAATCGAGTTGACAGTGTGTGTGTACTAAATGGAAGGCCAAGCAATGGGTAATATCTTAGAAATACATTTTATGTTAGAAAACAAATTTCTTAGGAAACTTGTTATGCACTTTGGGGGAAAGTTAGTTTTATTAACTTAAATAAGGTTTCATTAAATGAAAAAATATACCCCTGAATGAAGGTATCCACTAAGTCAGTCTCCCTACTGTGAAAGTCTGATGTGAATCATTTCAAAGATAAATGACTTTATTAAAACTGGACATTTCTATTAAAACCCAAAACAGATTTTAAAACTAAATGTATAAATCAAAAAGTGATGTTTGGTGGGTATAAGTTGGAGTTACAGAAGACTCAGTTCCAATACTGCCAAGAAATCAACAATAACTAGTCTATAGGCTGAAGTTAACTCTTTCTCTCCAAGCTGATTTGGGCCATCTTTATATCAGAGCACCAGAGGGCAACCTAGAACAGAGATACTCACATACTGAAGTTCCCGCACTGAATCTCAATACTTAGGTTTGTTTTTTCTGCTTAGCTTTAAGATATGAGGGGAAGGTTGCTTTCTGTTGGCATTTTGTCTTTAAAGTGTCTATAGAGATTCCTCTTCACTGATTTCCTTTAAATGTATGTTACTACAAATTCTCCTGTGATTTCTGCATTTTCGAGTAGAGATTACAATTCCATAATTTATTACAGACAGTGACTAAAACTCAAGGATAGATGTCAGAATGTATCCTAAAATTGTGTATATCATTTCTCAGCCTTTTGGCTAAGATCAAGTGTTAAAATTATATAAATGTGTCATCAAATTATCCATGGAAAGTGGTACTATAAAGAAATAAAGAAGGGACTGTATATAGGCCATGGAAGATGGAGAAATTGATGGAAAGAAAGTTACCTTGGACTGGGCCAAACATAAGAGTGAATGAAGGTGGCTTTGGTGGTCAAGGTGGAGGCAGAGGAGGTTTCAGAGGCAGAGATGGTGGCAGAGGAGGAAGAGGTGGATTTGATGTAAGAGGCCGGGGAGGCTTTGGAGGCAGAGGAGGCTTCTGAGGTGGCAGAGGAAGAGGGGGAGACTTCAAGCCACAAGGAAAGAAGACAAAGTTTGAATAGTTCCTTCCATCCCAGTCTTTCCCTCTTCATTTTAAAGAAAGGACTCTGGGGTTTTTACTCTGTTACTTGTTCAATGACAGAGCCATCTAAGGACATTCCAAGACAGCAAAGATCCTAAACTCTGTTGCTAGAAGAAAAAAAATCTAGTTAGCTATGTGGGTAACTTAAGTGAGAGGATTTGAGAATTATCTGATACTAGGGCTTCTTCTCGGCTTGAGAAATAGCAAGAGCTGTCTAAAGAAAGATGAGAGAGAGAGAGAGGAGAGAGAGAGAGAGAGAGAGGAAAAAGAAAAAGAAAACAAGAAAGATAAAGAGATTGAGACATTTACAAATAAAGACATATTTTCAGAGGTAAAAAAGTTTGAAAAATTGCTAGAACAAAGCATGCTTTCAAGGGACAAACATTATTTTTTCATCTCTTTGAAATTCACATATCTCAAAGCATAGTAACCAGAAGTAAGTCAATTCTCTTGCACTGAGGACTTATGGAAGGCCTGAAATTCTGATTTTTTTGCTAAGTACAGATTTCTTGAGGCAAATATTAGTTTGCTAGATCAGCATAGTGGCTACCTAGTTCCTTGTTAGTGGAATTATTTGGGAAGGACTAAGAAGTATGGCCTTGTTGGAGGGTGAATACTGTCAAGGTTGACTTTGAAGTATCTGGTCATCCCCAGTGCATTCTTGGCCTCCTACCTCTTCATGGAGACATGAGTTCTCAACTACTGCTCCAGATATCTACTGCTCTGCCTTTGCTCCAACATCATAGACTGCAGCCATAAACTATATGTTTTACACATTACCTTGGTCATCATTTTTTTTTTAATCACAGCAATACTTAAAGAAAATGTTTGGACCAGGAGTGGGCCTTTTAGGAAGTATGGCATTGTTGGAAGAAGTGTGTCCCTGTGGTACTGGGCTATGAGACCCTTCTAGCCACGTGGAAGCTAGTCTTCTACTGTTTGTCTTTGGAACAAGAAGTAGAACTCTCAGCTTCTACTGGGCCTCGCCGGCCTCGATGCTGCCGTGCTTCCTGCCATGACAATGGACTGGACCTCTGAAACTGTGAGCTAACCCCAATAAAATGTTGTCCTTTATAAGAGATGCCTTGGTCATGGTGTCTTTTCACAGCAATGGAAACCCTAACTAAGACAGAGTTGTTACCAGGACTGGACGAATGCCGTGATAGGCCAGACTATGCTTTTGGTTGGAGGAATGCAGATTTTGGGGCTTTGGATTGGGAAAGCTATGGTATCCTACAACTGTTACTTACTGGGCTATCCTAGTATGAATATGAAAGATTTTGTTACTGAAGATGATCTGAACTGTGGAAGCCCGGGTGTAGAAGTTTCAGAGGAGAAGAATTTTATTATGTGGCTAAGAGGCTGTTTTTATGATATTTTGGTGAAGAATATGGCTACTTTTTACTCTTGTCCTGAGGCTAAAGTGAAGAGATTTAGATTAATTGCTTTGATAAAAGAAGTCTCAAAACAGCCTAGTATAAATTCTGTTGTGCGATTACTAAAGTTCACTCTTATCAAGAACCTTTTGATAAAAAGAAGCAAGCTTTGAAAGGAAAAGTACAAAATGTATAGTTCAAATAATAAAGGGACACTGAGCAGTAGAGTGGTCCTCCTATGTTCAAGGAGATAAACTGATTAAGAGAGTGGTGACTTTGGGGAAAGGTCCTACCTAGCTTAGCTTATTGTTTTTGTATTTGTAACTGAACAAGAAATAGTTATATCATGTTAGGCATTATTACCTGATAATTGTTTTCATTTGAATTTTTAATCTGTAATGAATTATATTCCAGAAATGGATAGCACACTTGTGTTCTAGATCTTGAGGCTGGAAGATACAAGCCTTTGATCTGGATCTTGAAGAATAGTGGCCATGAAAAGCTTAGCTATAGGCATGGTAGTACACACCTTTAATCCTTGGAGACAGAAGGAACAGATACCTGAGTTCAAGGCCAGCCTAGTACAGAGCAAGTTCCAAGCAGAGAAAAGCATAGGTACAGGCAAAGTGATACATAAATACCTTAATAAAGAAAAGCATTTCAATGTGTAAACAGATCTTAAGGGCCATCCTAGTGAGATCTTGGAAGACAGGGCTGAGAGTTATCCATATTAGGAAATGCAAACTCAAGAAGGTTCAGAAAAGAATAGTATTAACAAAGAGGTAGAAGACTACCTTCATAATATTTTGGCAAATAATGTGGCTGTGTTCTGACCTCAACATAAGAACCTACCTAATCCAAAATTAGAGAAATAATAAATGCATTTCATTGAGTGAGCTTTCAACACAACCTAATAGTGACTATGCCAGCTGGTTATTAATAACTCTTATGTAGGACTATAATTAAAAAAGGGAAAAAACAAGGATATATATAAATATTAAATAGTTTGAAAAATATTAAATAGTTTGAAAAGAAAAAGCACCAGGAAAATTAATCTTGCTGCCAATGTTTGAAAGAGAGAAGCACATTAAGAACAGGTCTGATGTACAATATAACAGAGAGAGGTGTGGTCTCAGGGCAAGACTTGACACAATAGTGAAGCTTCTAACTTGTGGAAAGATCAGGCATAAGGAATGGTCTGTATCTAAGAATCAATAAGAAATCAAAGCTGTTGTAAACGTGCATTAGGGGGCTAGGATTCATCTCAAAATAGGAGCAAAACTTGCCTGTGTTGTCTACATTGCACTAGCTCATCTTTTTTTTTTTTTTTTTTTTTTTTTGCATCTTTGAAAAGTAATGTTTTAGTTCATCTCTTAATGTCCTATAATCACTCTCTTCCTTATGTCATCTAAATAAAGTTGAACCTCTTATGGTCCACAAGGCTCTGTGTGATTAGATTCTTTCTTTAATCAATGCTATAATTTATCTCACTTCCCCAAAATGTTGTAATCCTAGCTTCCACTGTATTAAACTAAAGGATTTATTCCCCCCATTGGACTCTTTTCTTCACTGATCCAAACCTTTAAAAATGTTGTGATTGGGTCCAAATAACAGTTTATTTCTTTCTTCATAGTTTCTAGAAATCATGTAAAATGTCATCACTTGCTACCTGAAATCCTCACTCTAGACAGAATGACATATTTTCTCACTTACCATGGACAATTCTAACTTGTCTACTGCCCAGCACTCCATTTGGTTGATATTTTCTCTATCAACATAGCACATTGATTTTTTTTTTTGACTAATACATTACATGGATAGACTATTTCTCAGTGCTCTGTGTAGCATCCCTCCATGTAGCAAGGAAGACAGCAAGGGTATGTCTGTTTGATAATCAGCCAGGTCTTTTTAGAAACCCTTTTCCACTCTCTAACAACTCTGTGATATAAGAATAGATACCAGTGAACTTTAAGTAGAATAATTTTTCTTTCATTTTAGTTAAGTTATTTAGAGATAACTTATACATGTATGTCAGTAGAGCTTGGAAGATAACTTGGAGGAGTGGTTCTTTCTTTTTACCATGCAAGTCCTGACCATACAGGGGGTCAGGACTAACAACTACTTACATGAGTGAGCTATCTAACCTACCCAAGTTACTGAATTTCATAGGTTATAGTTTACTCAGCTATAGAACTGTGTGATGATTTCAAACATTTTTTGTTTTGTATTTTTTAGTCCAATCATATATGAAGTTAGTGCATTGTAGATTCAGTTAATAGTCTTAGACACAGTAAAATTTTAAAATGTTTTAGCAGGTAGTCCAATGTGTTTTGGACAGTGAAAAGCCCACACATTTGAAGTTCCAACTAAAGTACACCAGAGAAAAAGTTGAATATGACATTCGAGGGAATAAGAGAAATAAAGTAATTAGTTAATGCAAAGTATTACAGTCCTTCTTTAGGTTAGTTGTTTGTTTCTGATTGGTTATCCTTATATTTCACCATGTACAGTAAGCTAGGTTTTGGCTTGCTTATGTTAAAACATATATTGCTGGAATCCTGTCCCACTGATGCACTGATGGTCATCATCCCTCAGTCATGTGGTCACTCTTCTTTACCTAAATAATGGCCCTGTGTAATAATTATCTTTATTGGCCACTCTATTTGCCAGTTTTTTTCTTGAACACAAAGACTTTTGTTTGTCTTTCTTTTTTTTCTTGGTCCCTGGTATGGTATTTCTCACATTATTGACCTATATAATGCATGATTAAAAAATATATGCGTGACTAGAATGACTGACTTAAAAATGAATGAAAATCTATCAGATACCTTCAATGAAGGATAATATTTTATGTAGGCATTTTATTATTATAAATGTCCTGATTGATAAAGAAACAGAGGGAGATGGAGAAACTGCCATGGTTTCTTATGGGAAGATGAGGAATTCTCCAGAGAGTGAATGTGTCTGGAGAAGTATTCAACAAGAAGAGGCCCATGGCAAGGGAAGACACTCCACCCAGAAAGCATACATATTGACTTTGTGCGGCACAGTGAATGTTTACTTTCTAAAATTATATGTAAAAGTTTGTTTTTTTTTTTTTTCCATTCTCTGAAGAAAAGAAACCAATGTGGCTGCCATTCTCTTTCTTGATAAAAGCATTATTGAGGCACAGCCTCATGAACTAAAATGCGATGAAAAGAAATAGCATCTGAGTCCTCATACTTCCCCAAATTCTTGGTATGAGAAAGAGAAGAGATAAAGAGGGAGAATGTGTGTGTGTGTGTGTGTGTGTGTGTGTGTATGTCTTTGTGGGTCTCTGTGTGTGTATTTGTGTGTATTTGTATGTATGGATCTGCACAGGCATGTATGTAACAGAAAGATGTAAATTGTTCATTTTTCTGCTTTACTTTTTAATATAATAATCATTTCTTGAGACTTCAGTTGAAATTAATAAAGATCTTTTGGCTAAAATTAGGAGGATCTATTTGCTTTGACAAGTTCTAACTGTTTATAGTGTCGGATTATTTTCAAAATATTACAGACGTGGAAAAAGGGTAGAATTAGTTTTGAGTAAAATTATGGCTTGTCTGCAGATAACACAATCAACCTTTCAAATGCAAGCAACTCTTTCCAAGTATAGTTGTTAGGAAATGAAAGCTTTATTCATATGCTAAATAAGAAAAATGATGATAGGAATAGAATCTCTTTTGGAGAAAAAAAAAAAAAAACAAAGAGTTAGGCATCATTTTCAAAGACATCTCCAACAGCTACCTGGCTGTTGACGGGTTGATTGGATGCCCTTGATTGTACTGACATCTCGTGAAAGTGGGGAATTGAAGTTCATGGACAACTAATATCATGATTGAGTTCTATCTGATCTGTTTGAGGATGGGAAATCAATAGTCTATTAGATTCATCAGGAAAGCAGGAGGGACTAAAGTCATGACTGGTGTGCCTTCATCACTTGGCTTCACTAATTAAGCACCACCTTAGGATGGAGGGGAGTCTGGAGAATTGAGTCAGTAATGAAATTCAGACTTGGAGTAAATGAAACAATTTCACCATAAGGCATACTGACAGACAATTAAACCTCTTTATCAATGCAGCTTTCATCCAGAAATAAAATCTCATATGGCAGCTATAAAATAAATGCAGGCCTGGGAAGCTCTGTAAATCGCTTCCTCAGCTCACAGTTGGGCTTATAACGTCTGCATTGTTTTGACATTTGAGTTTATTTGCCTCAGACATTAGTCATCCAGAGGATCATTTCAGTTTCATTTTTCCACAGAGAAGTTTATAGTGTGTCATAGTCACTGAAATGTTTCAAGAAAGCTTTTGATTAAGCATAAAACTGATTAGAGATAAAAAGCAATTTCCTCCCAAAAATTTTGGACTGGAAAGAGGGGGGTATTCTAACGAGTAATAATTGCTCTTTGAATTTCAAATAAAGTCTTTAATTTTTAAGCAGTTAATTTTATAGATAAAGGCTCAGTCTTGCTTTTTCAAATGTCAACTTTTTCTAGTACAAAAGACTAAGCCAGAAAGTCTCCCATTTGAACCCTTCCTATGTGGGATAGGATATATTTTAAACACATTGGTGAGAGAACTGGACTTTATTAGTGTCTTAGTCAGGGTTTCTATTCCTGCACAAACATCATGACCAAGAAGCAAGTTGGGGAGGAAAGGGTTTATTTGGCTTACTTCCACATTGCTGTTTATCACCAAGGAAGTCAGGACTGGAACTCAAGCAGGTCAGGTAGCAGGAGCTGATGCAGAGGCCATGGAGGGATGTTCCTTACTGGCTTGCTTCTCCTGACTTGCTCAGCCTGCTCTCTTATAGAACCCAAGACTTCCAGCCCAGGGATGGCACTACCCCTTTGATCACTAATTGAGAAAATGCCCCACAGCTGGATCTCATGGAGGCACTTCCCCAACTGAAGCTCACTTCTCTGTGATAACTCCAGCCTGTGTCAAGTTGACACACAAAACTAGCCAGTACAATTAGTAATGGACTCTACTGCTGAGTGGGCCCTTATTGAATGTGTTAAACATACCATCATACTCTAATGAAGCAACATAATTATATTTTATGACAAATTATTTCTTTAAGTAAAAGGCCTTTGGTCACGATGCAGTGTTCTACTGGCTTTGTACACGGTACAGAACATAGTATGACCTATAAGAATCACACCATATGTCTCCCCACCAAAATTCTTTTTATTGTGCATTTATTTACTTATGTGTGTGTCTGTGTGAGTGTACCTACACATAAGCATGAAGGTCCAAGTGATTGTATTTCGAGGCTGAGAGAGTCAGCTCTCTTCCACTAATCCCTCTGCCTATTCTTTATAAACTGAATGACTCTCTGAATATAGAGCTTATATAGTTCCATTTAAGTTAGAAGCCAGCTGGACCCAGTGAAGGGTAAATGTCTGATTGTGTCATGTGATGCAGACTCACATGATGTTTTGCTGAAACAGACCCATGTGATGTTTTTTTCTGAAGCAAGACCTGTGACAGGACACATGATGTTGGGAGAGAGTATAAGCGAGACTCAACAGTGACTGGGGCAGGGGGTGATCTCATTGCTTGCTGTGCAACCATTCTTTGGTCTTGCCACTTTGCTGATCTTCACTGAGTTGAGAGAGGCACGGCAGAGAACTCCTCCTGGTATCCCAGCAGGTTCTGGTTGCTCCTGCTGGCTTGTCTGGATTTGGTAGGGGCCTGGTCTTTCTGCTGGATCCTGCTGCCAGTGTTGATTTGTATTTGATGAACTGGACTCTTGTTATGCTGACACTACTGAACTGGACTGCTGGTGATTGGAATCACCCCCAAGACTACTTTTAAACAGGTCCACATCCCCTTATCCTATTAACCATCCTTTATCCCATATCATTGGACAGTGAGTTACAAGTGGAATAGAAGTGTCTGATAACCCTTATTAAAGTAAGTTCTGAAAAAACTCTAAGCCTACAGTCCAGGGACCTTCCTGTCTTTCTCCTGATTAGAACTGAGTTGTAGGCATGAGCTACATGCCTGGCTTGCTACACATGGCTGCTGGGATGCAAACTCTGGCCAATATTGGATCACAATGAACAACAAGGATTCTGAAGCTTTCTGGAAGTATCTTTCCAGGACCCTTACTATTTACTCTTGAACATATTTTATACTGTATGTTTCTCTGTTACATTTATAAAGCACATACCATAGTATTTGTTTATTAACCAATAATACTTAACAGTACATAGTTCGTGCAACAGATTCTGAATGTTTCTCTTTGACTATTGATAATATTTCCTCGTTTGTCTTTGAGTAAAGATAGAAACATAAAAAAAAACTAGATTGTTTCAATCACACATAGTAATGATGTTTTACTTTTTTATACTTATATAGTTCATATAATTTCCTATTCACTAGGCTTTTCCTTGTAGCTTCTCATTTCTTCTTTCATATTCAAAGTCATTCTCCTTTAAGGCCTTGTTATTTTCACATTTCTTCTGTAGTTATTTTGTCATTTGTCCTTCTGAATTGGATGGCTTGGTTGTTTGAGTTTAGGAATATTATGGTGATATTATAAAGCTTCATAAATGTTATAGTAATATTTCTTCTAAATTTATCTCCCTCAAATTACCTGTAGGAAACATTTGTCTAATACATTGCTATGGAATATCATTATACCACAATACAGAGAAGTGAATTATTCTATTTCCTTACTCAAAATGGATCTATGAGTTGTTGATACTCAGGGGTCCTGTATGTGCCTTGTGGCCTGCATCATCATGGAATATATTTACTCCTATAATTACATTGTATTTACATAAAATGAACACATAGGACAGATTTGGTACAAGTGAAACTGGAGTATCATTGAAACAGTAAGAGAGCGATAACAAACCTTTGGTTGGTGACTTCTTGCCACAGAGGCTGAGGGTTACTTTTGCTATAAATCAGGTATAAAATGAGATTTGCTTGAGAGCAGCCTTGAAAATGAGTAGGATTTTATTTAAGTGCAAGATAGATACATAGATAGATGCTCTTGGTGTTGCAGTGTGTGAGTCATTAGCATTGGGTCAGTAGTCCCTTTTGGCAGGAACGTAGGGAGTAATGTTCCATGCTGAATGTTAAGAAACTATTCTTCAGTCAGTGAGAAGCCCATCTTGATTCCTTCTGGTCAGGTAGTTGTGACTGGCATTCTTAAGAACAGGAAGGAATAAGCACCATAAATTGTGTTCTCGTGTGGCAGCAAAGTAGAAAAATGTTATTCTTCACTGTGTTCAGGACAAAGCCTATTGTTTGCATAACAATAGTCACAAGTGGGGAAGGAGGGAGGGAAGGAGGGAGGGATGAGGGAGGGAGGGATCTGGGAGGGAGAGTGGACAGGGAATGGGGGCAGGGAAATGGTTGGAAGAGGGGACCATGATCTTGTATTGAGTGAGGGAAAAGGACTGACGCCCTGAGGGCCAGCAGAAAGAATGCAAACAGGCAACCTCAGGAAATAGGAGGTTGGGGGGACCCTCCAGAATCCACCGGAGACCTGGGAGGTAAGAATCAAATGCAGGGACCTTGCATGAAATGCCCAACAGTAGGGAGAGGGAACTTATGGAGCCCACCTCCAGCAGGAAGACAAGACATCAAGTGAGGGATGGAGTTGCCATCCCACAGTCACATCTTTGACCCATAATTGTTCCTGTCTGAAAGAATTACAGAGATGGAAATGGAGAGGAACCTGAGGAAAAGAAGGTCCAGTGACAGGACCAAAGTGGGATCAAGGGGAGGTCTCAAGGCCTGACACTATTACTGAGGCTATGGAACACTCGCACAAAGGGACCTATCATGACTGCCCTCTGAAAGGCCCAACAAATAGTTGAAAGAGTCAGATGCAGATATTTGCACCCAACCAATGGAGAGAAGCAGCTGATTCCTGTTGTTGAATTAGGGAAGGCTGAAAGAAGCTGAGGAAGAGGGCGACCCTGTAGGAGGACCAGCAGTCTCAGTTAATCTGGACCCTTGAGATCTCTCAAACACTGG
Source organism: Montemys delectorum (assembly GCA_019843815.1). Classification (NCBI taxonomy): domain Eukaryota; kingdom Metazoa; phylum Chordata; class Mammalia; order Rodentia; family Muridae; genus Montemys; species Montemys delectorum. The sequence continues at coordinate 13,986 of JADRCD010203757.1, forward strand.
ACCACCAAACAGACAGTATACACCAGCTGATATGAAGCCCCCAACACATACAGTAGAGGAGTTCCAGGTCTGTGTTCATTCAGATATGATGCACCTAACCCTCAAGAGACTGGAGGCCCCAGGGAGTTTAGAGGTCAGGTGGGGTGGGGAGTGGGGACATCTACATGGAGACAGAGATGGGGAGGAGGTGTGGGATGTGGAACAGTTGAAGGGTGGATGGGAGGGTGCGGGGAATGGAATATGGAATGTAAAAAATAAATTAATTTAAAAAAAAGATAAAAAAATAAGTAAATTAAAAAAAAAAACCCAAAACCAAAAAACTTACTGTGTTTCTGCTAGTTGGGAAGAGACAAAGCAAAAGGGAGCAAGATACAGGCTAGAAATGACATAGGAGGTAAGATCTGATTGTACAGTGTATCACAAGGGATAGAATTGGTCTAATTTTCTAGCTTTAAGAGCTGGATCCAAAGTTTTCTACTTAATCTTGATGTTAGATCACTTTCAATTAGGCAAGTATGATCACTATGTGGAATCTTTCCTTGGATATATAGAACTCTTGTCGACTCTTTAAATGGATTCACATTTTTAAATTTTCTTCACCTAATATATTTTTATCACCTTCACTATTACCACATACTAATAAAATGCTTAAGGACCCAGGACAGAATATGTTAGCAGCAGCATCTTCTTAGTTCTGTTACTCTTCCGGTGATAAAACATTATAACCAAAACCACCTGGAGAGAATGGTCTTGTTTAGCTTATGTATCCTAAGTCACAGTCCGTTCAGGGAAGCCAAGGTAGGAATTCAAGCAGGGCAGGAACCTGAGACAGACACAGTGACGCAGATGCCAGGGGTGAGTGCTGCTTACTGGCTAGTTCCACATGGACTGTGCGGTCTGCTTTCTTACAGAGCCCAGTACCAGAAGCCCGGGGGTGATACCACCCACAATGGTGCCTCCTGTCCACAGGCAGAGCTCAATCAGAAACTAAGAAAATGTCCTACAGGTTTGCCTATGGCCCTTTGTTATAGAGGCAACTTCTCCATTGATGTTCTC
>JADRCD010203758.1:0-10555 GCA_019843815.1 Montemys delectorum
CTCTCTGGTCTAGAGATGAGATGGGAATGCCACCCTGTCCACCTTATGCACAACTTCAAGGAGTCTCTTTTCAAGAGCTTTCTAAATGGGTTTCTCAGGGCCTTTGAATTTTACTGCTGCCTATTAGACTCCTGCCAAGAGGACAAAGAAAGCATCAAGATATTGTAGCAGGAGCTAGATGGCTTCTGCCCTTGTATTATGGACTCTGAAGATCAGTGGGTTCTTCTGAGCAGTTCCTGGCTAAGAGGGGCAGCTACAGCATCATTGCTAGACAAAGGTCATCCACCCCCAAGGACAGTCTTCATATTACAGGCACCCCCAGCCATTTTCTTGTTTTGCTTTTAGGAAATGAGATCATACTCTATTTGTCTACAATCAGTTTTCTGCTTGGCTCACCATTACACACCACACACCTCTTCCCATACTGGCACAAAAGAATAACAAATACTTTTCCCCCATAAGCTGTGATGGTCTCTGGTGACCCTATCGATTTTTTGGTTGGCTTTCTGTTGGTGGGTATTGAAATTATTTCCATTACTTTCCTTTTTTATTGCTATTAACCATGCTATCATAAATGCTTACACACGCCTTTTCACGTCATGCTAATGCTTTTGAATAAGGGGAATTGCTGTGTCAAAGGATATGCTGTCAGTCTCTTTTAATGGTATAGCCAGGTGGTGTGAGAAACAGAGGGAATGGGTTTTAATATGAGGGTGGAGGCATAATGGCTTGAAAGCAGTCCTGAGGAGTGCCTGGGTGGGAGTAGTTGCTGACCTGAGAATCTTGTATCTTGGCAGAATGAGCAGCCTCGGCTGGAGTAGACCTTGGAGGTGGCTAGGTCCTCTGGGGAAATCTCATTCTCAGTTAAGGCAGGGGGTAGCAGGAGGGTTCTTGGAAGAAGTCTGTCAGCAACAGGATGGGGAGGTGGGGAAGGGAGGGGAACTGAGAGGTTAGAAGGACTGGCAGGATAAGGGGACAAAGAGCAAGCAGGTGTGGGAAGGAGAGGGCAGGAGGCAGCAGGGGCTGGAGGGAGGGCAAGTCTTTCATAGTTGATTTAAATAACAATGGATGAGAGAGGTGTAAGGTTGGAGTGGGGGTGCCAGGATCAGCTGGGTCTCAGGTGACAGTTCCTAAATAGAACACACATTTAATGGCGTTTTAGTATGAGCTTTATCTTGAATTTGAGTCCCTGAAAACAGCCTGGTGGATTTGCTTGTGTGTGCTTTGTGCGGAGGAAAGCTTGTAGGAGACAGAGGGGAGCAGTCAATCGTAGGGGAGAGACTCAAACAAGGTCTAACCTTGTCTGCTTCAAGGAGTAAATCATACCACATCATGGTCACTTGGCTAGACAAAAGGGACATGTTTTCAATAATAGATTTCAGCCAGTCACTGAGGACAACCCCTGGGACACTGCCGGGACAAGGGCAAATTCCCAGGAAATGTAGGAGGCCCAAGCAGCAGTGGCAGCAGCTCAGAGAGCAGCCCCGTGTGGGCGGGGCAAAGACTCAGCAATGTCAGTTAACAAGTGTGATGTTTTTAAACTCTTTTTAAATTTCATGACCACGCCTATAAGTGTCCTTCATGATTAAGTTAGCTTACAGACCTCAGCTGAGATGACGGTAAACAACAAATTCCCTTCATGCCTATAAAAATATGACATGATTAATGGGTACTTGCTTCACCTGTAATATCACAGGGAAGTAACCCAGTCTCCCCGTTTTGTTTGCTTAGTGTCTTGGTGTGCTTGCCCACCCTGCACTTCCAACCCCAGCGACTTTCTCGCAGCCTGCATTACTGGAAGTAGACATCAGCACAGTGACACTCAGTGACACTCCTTGACCTCTGAGAGATGGGCTAGATCCCATGCTTGGGTCTGACTGCATGAATTGATTGTCAGGTCCAGGAGAATAAACCAGGAGTGCGCCTCCGGTTCTTCTGGGAATCTAGAACTTTGCGTCAAAGGCGCCAAGCGTCAAATTGCTGCTGAGATGCCACCTCCATGCTGGCTTTATAGAAGGAGGTTGAGGACCACGGCTACTCACCTCTCCCAGGTGCTTGCTTGCCCTTCTTGCCACTTGTTCATTTCTTCTTTCGGATTCTTTAAACCCACTAGGACCCCAGTAACTCCCTTTTATTAGACTAATTGGTACATCTCTGAGACTTAGCAACCAGAACAACCCAGTTCAGCATTCAGCACACTCTCGACTTTCTGTCTGTCCCTTTGACATCATTATATCCCCTTTAATCTTTTAAAGGATAATAACATTTATTCTGCTTCATCAAAAGTGGCTTTATTAGGTTAACTAACAGACATTAAATGTTTGTGATGCAGGATTTACTTTCAGGGACTACATTAGATACCAAACACAAAAAGCAAAACTTCAGTAATTTCCCTGACAGCAAAAACCTTCCCAAAACTTTTAGTTCACCTGAACATCTTCTCTCTATAGGGACTCAATTATCCTTTTGGTCTTCTCCAAGGTCTCTTGAAATGGTTTTGTGTGTGTGTGTGTGTGTGTGTGTGTAAATGCATAAACACACATAGGCATGCTACAATGCACACGTGGAGATTGGAGAACAGCTTGTAGAAGTCAGCTCTCTCCTTCCATCATGTGGGTTCAAGGGACTGAATTCAGGTTGTCAAGCTTTGCCACAAGCCCCCTTATCTGCTAAGCCATCACAGGAGGCCTAAGTCCTCCTTTGAAGGAGCCATTCTCTGACTCACTATATTCTGTGGGGTCCCCTTGCTCTTCTGTGTCCCCATGACACTAAGTGATTCTGCTGTAGCGTTTTGCCTGCTGGTTTGTGTTTTGCTGTGTATTGCAACTGTGTGTCCCTTCAGGGAAGAAGCCGCCTTATTTATCTAGGTGCTTCCAGCTGTGGTCTTAGTCCCCATGCCGTAATTGTTTATTAAATTCTTGACTGATGGAGTAAACAAATGAATATGTGGAGCTAAATTGGAGTTGGGCTCATGAAGGGTTAACTCTGCCCCCCCCCCCTTAGGTAAGGGTGTCAGTAGCCAGCTCAGCTGGGCTGCACCTTCATCGCCAGGAAAGCCATCACATGTCAGAACCCCTCTGTTAAAGGACCTGTTTTACTGCCTGTTGCTTGGAATGAAAGGCTGAGATGGGGACTAGAGAGTCCCTTGATGGAGACTTCTTGTCTTCAGAGGTCCTCACATAGCAGACTCCTGGTCACCTCCTTGACCCTTGGTGGTCCAGAATAAGTCCCTGAGGGATAGAGAGGCTACTCTCTGCCTGGGGAGGGGAGTTTAAGAGAGCCTGGTCAAGCTGGGGGTCCTCTTTTATAAGGGTATCACTCTGCCTGGCTTCAGAGAGTCTTTTGGCTGTGGCTCCACAGTGAAATTTAAACCCTGCAGCAGAGTGAGGATTTCCAGAAACAGCAGACTACTAACTGTAACTCTGACCCGCTGTGCACAAGGCAAGGGCAATTATGGCAAAGCAGGCCAGGAGCACACAGATGGACACGGTGCTCATGAGCGTCTAAGCACTCCAAACACAGGCTATTGGAGAAGGTGGGCCATGGGAGCACAGGAAGGATGCAGGGGAATGTCAGAAGAGCTGCAGACTGCAGAGGAACAAGGCTGACTCTGTCCCTGATGGCTGTGCTGGTGTCGTTTGGACCCTGGATCCGAAAGACAAAGACTTAGAAAGATAAGCAAGGATCCAGGCAAAGGATGGCTCATAATTTATGATACCATTATGGGGACAGACTAACAATAATCACAACTCACACGCCAGGCACAGTTTTAAGTACCCCAGATGTGTCAGCTCATTCAATCCCCATAATAAACTGGAGAGATCAATGCCTCTAGCATTCCCTATTTTACAAAAAATGAACTCAGCCCGGGTGTTGCATAACTTGTCTAATCTGGCACTGGTGGATTCCAGAGTCCTTGTGCCAAGCCTCCAGGCCATAGATATTCCTCTGCCACCCTGGACTCTGCTGCCTCCAGGCCTTGGCTTATGTTCTAGCCTCTGCCTGGACTGGTCTCCCTAATGCATAACAACAGAGGAACCAGATGGAAGTTTCTGCTAAGCCCCAACTGCCTCAGATCTCAGCTATAGCACAAGGGAAGTTCTCATGAGTAGAACCTGAAAAAAAAACTAGAAAAAAGTATCCACTCCCTGTGTAAATCCGTAGGAAGCATTTTGCTCTCAAAGAGTTAGCTAATGGAATCTGCAATAAAGACTGAAGATGGGGGATTTTTGGAGAGAGAAAATGGAAGCAGAATGGTTTTAATGCATTCAAGGTTATCCAAGAAGTGGGGTTTTGTCATGTGGCCTAGGTAAGCCAAAGTGGCTCTTCAGTGAGCCAAGCTATGATTTGTCAGAATCCCTTCTTCCTGCTCCAGTCTACATTATTTCCTTTGCAGCTGTATGTCAATATGTCACTGAATTCTTGATAATGACATGAAATGTGGGCAAGTTCGCCACTTCTAGGCCTGGCTCCCACCATCACCCTGGGCTGGTTCTCTTCTCATTCAGCCCCTAGGGCTTCTTCAGAGAGCAAGGCTAGAAGGACTGACAGAGACACAATAACAATAGATCAGGTCCCCAAATTCCCACCCACAGGCCGTTCTCCAAACCCCAAAGCCTGTAGATGAGATGTCAAGTTTTGGTTTTGCTAAGCCACTGAACTTGGGGGTGGGGTCGGGGGTGGTATAACAGGCACTGAGGGGATGCTTTCCTGGGAGAGAGGCACAGCTAAGCAAGAAAGGGAACAGAATTCCAAAGGGAAGGCAGTGAAATTACTACTTAAACTGAAATTGGAATTCCCATGCATGGCTTCTTCTATCTCACTAGCAGCCCAACACTGTAACCTCAGGACAAGGTGACAGGGCAGTATGGGTTTGTGTATGACTTCCTCTAGCAGGGCATCAATGAGAACTGCTCTGTGTATGAGCTCTAAAGCTGTAACAGCAAACAGAAAAGTTGAGAACGTCTGCAGTTGAGCAATACCATCAAAGACAACAAGCTGCGTGTGTGGTGTGTGTGTGTGTGTGTGTGTGTGTGTGTGTGTGTGTGTGTGTAGAGGTCTAAGAGATCAGAGTTCCCTCTGAAGAGATGACACACAAGCAAAGAGTCAGTATAGTGAACCTTGTAGGATGAAAACATTTCTAGAGGCAAAAATCTCAAAGGCAAAGGCCCTGAGGTGGGTGCTCCATACACTCGCTGAATAAAGAAGCCAGTATGGCTAAAGCAGAGTCGAGTGTTGGCTGGTGGCAGAGGATCCAAGTTCTAAGAGGCAGTGGAGAATTTGGGTCTTTCTGGACTGTTACAAGGTCTTTAGATCTTGTGAAGGCAAGATTTAAGGCTGAGATAGGGTCAGGGGTTTTCATCGTAAGAATGACACAATCTGATGTGGATTTCTAAACAACCAAAATCCCACCGGACAGTTAAATTAATCATGGATATAGGGTGGCAGAGTGAGGGTGCAGGGATGCAATAGTAGAGGAAAGGGTACCAAAGAAAGCTATTGTGGTGAGTATGGACTGGATGCAGCAGGGTCTAGAATCACCTAAGAGACAGGCCCTTAGACATGTCTGTGACAGTCCATCAAGATTATGTTAATTCAAGGTGGGAAGGCTCACCCTGACCATGGACCTGACCATTGCATAGGCTGAGGTCACAGGCTGGGTAAAATGGAAAGAGTGAGCTGAGCCCAGCATTCACCGCCACTTCCTGATGGCAGTTACCCTGGATACCTCCTGTTCCTGCTGCCATGCCCCCCACCATGATGGGATCATCTCCCAGAGCCCATAGTAAGCCTATGTTGCTCTAGCAGTTAGTTTTATCACACGTCATGCAAGAGATGACGACAAAGGCTTGGCTGGGAAGCAGCCCCTCAGTGGTGTGAGATGCCTGAGTCTGGCCCAGTTTTGAGAGCAGAGCTGGCAGGGTAGACATGGAGGGAAAGGGAGAAGTGAAAAGAGTTCTGAAAATTGAGCTTGATTTGAGGGGTATTTCAGGTACGGGATGCCCATGAGCTATTCAAGGAGAGAAATTCACTATACTCACATATGTGACTCTTGAGGGGAGATGTCCAGGTTGGGGATACTTACTTGGGACCCTTAGCCTAGACACTGTGTTTAAGGTCACAAAGTCAATAAGATAGCTTAGTTCAGGTAGAGAAGTGTAAGACTGGAAGACTGAACTTCAGGAGAGGAGTCCAGCAAGGACTTGACGACCGTGGCAGCAGGAATTGGATCTTAAAGCTAAGTGGAGGGTATTTCACAGCACAGAGACCTGAGACGGTGTATTCTGCTGTGAGGAGGCTGAGAAGGGTAAGGCATGACCTTGGATTAGAACTCATGGAGTTGCTGGTATCCCTGTCAAGAGCTGCTGTGTGGAGCCGTAGGAATGAAAACTGTTTGTGTTCAAGGTTATTGGAGGCAAGAACATGGACAGAGCATACCCAGGTAACGCTTTACCATAGAGAGCAGATGTGGGCAGGAGAAATGTGGTCAATAGGGGGGTCGTTGTTTTTAGTAGTAATCTTTGGATGCTTATGAGAGTGGTCCCCTAGAGAATGAAGTGTCACCGATGAAATTGAGGAGACAGACTCAGGATTAATGGGCATCCTTCTGAGGCCAGAAGGCAGGAGATTCTAAGCATAATTAAGGGGTGGGCCCTGTTGGACACATGAAGTACTACTACACAGGAAGAGGGTAAGCCCTCTGAGAATCTCAGGAAAATTGCTCAGTGTTGCCATTTTCTCAGGAAATCAGCAGGGAAAGTTGCAACTACGAGTAAGGAGAAAGAAGCAAAGAGAGCAGGAGCTGTGGATGTGCAGGTCAACTCCAGGCTGGTTTAAGGGCTTAGTTGAGGATGGTGGACATACACTGGAGTGAAGAACAGTCAGCATGGATGGCTGTCCCATAGAAACTGCATGAAACCACAAGCAGCCAGGTGTGCCTGTGGAAAGGAGTATAGATGTAACTCCAGCTCTCTTAAAATGGACAGTTATGACAGAGGAGTTTGTTCATCCATGACACATTTTCTTCAGTTGTCCCCAAAGCTCTGGCATCAGGGTGTCCTAGAAACTAAGATTTAGTCGTAGATTTACAGATGTTAAGTTTTGATGACTTCCTCTCTACCCAATGGAATTCTTCTGGGGGAGGTTGAGGCAGTACAGGGTATTACTTTGTGATTCAGGATGACCTGTAACTTGCTGTATTGCCTAGGACTGGCTTGAAACTAATGGCAACCCTCCTTTCTCAGTTTACTGGGTGCTAGAATTACAGGTGTATTGGATAATATTCTAAGCATGTCAAATGGATTCTCTTGTAAAATTTCATGATAAGCTATTATGCTGATGAAAATACAGAGGCACAAAGAAATTTCCATGACTGCATCTATAATGATTTGTGCTGATTGTTAGACTCTCCTGAGCATGTCTCTGGGGCTTATCTAGATTACACACTAATTGAAATGCGAAGACTCCACTGTGGGTGGCAATATTCCCTAGGCAAGGGATTTTAGACTATATAAGAGTGGACAGAGCAAACAGAAAGTATGTATTTCACTGCTCTCGCCAAGTAATGTGGCCAGCTGCTTCAAGCTCCTGATGCCTTGAAGGCTGTGATAGGCTGGAACCTTGAAGTGTGAGCTAAAATAAACCCTTACTACTCTCTGAAGTCACTATTGTGGAGAGTATTTTATCATACCAACACAAAAGAAACTAAGGCAGTGTCCAAGGTCACACAGATCATAAATGGCAGAGCCAGAAGTGGCAAGACATAAAGAACAAAAGTTTCACTATGAAGTCTTGTCTTCCACTATAACTCCCAGAAGTTTATCATTGCTGTGTGCTCCAAAAGGCACTCACTGATCCATGGCACTCTTGATTCTGTTGCTCATCTTATCCCCATGCAAAATGGCAGAGTTCGTCAGTTTGGATACCGGAAGGAGAAACACATTCCAACAGGCTGACCTCTCCTATAAAGGGCTCCAACTTAGCTCAAGCTCTGGATGCATGCTTGCCTAGCAGAGGTAGAGAACATGGAGGAATGATGCCTAGTGACTCACAGCCAGCCTGCCTTATTAGCTGGCAAATAGGGGTGGAAGAACGTTTGCTTCGGCTCCCAAACTTCCTCAGAATTAGCAGTATTATGATTAGGCACAACAACTGCACAAGCCCACAAGCCATTGCACTTGGCATGACAACGGGCAGGGCCACAATAAATATGCTTCTTTCTTAGTGAACAGGTAGTGTAGCTTGTTGATAGGGCCAAAGAGGTAGGAGGAAGATGCTTCAGTGAAGTCATTTAAAGATTGATTAATGTTGTGACCCCAGAGCAGGCTGTTTTTCATTTTCTTAACCCCTTATTTCTGTGGCCCATAAGCTTCTAGTCACCATGTAATATCAGCAACCACTGTTTTTCCAGATGCTTGAAGGTATCTGAAGCTCCTTCATCAAGCTAACCCACCTCTGCTTGAGTGTTCACTTCTGATACGACAAGTAGCTTTTGATAGCATCAAATGTCCCCTTCTCTAAGGGGTTAGCACTAAGCCACAAAACTTTATAAGGAAACACTAGGCCTATCAATGAGGAAGACTCTAACAGAGATTTAGGGGGAGGGGCTATAAAAGTGCACAGACCCAAATGCAAGGAGGCTGGAGAGTTGGATGTGATGGAGAGAGATGGTGTTGCCCAGGATGGACCGCTCAGGATAGACTGTTCATACTCTACCCCTACCCCAGGGGAGAGATTACGACAGCTATTATATGGTCTTAAACCTCAAGTAGCTCATGCATGCCCATTCTTCTATCTCCTCAGTGGTACTGACATTGATTTGACCTACAAGAGCAAGGCAGGAAGTACTGATCCTGGAGGACCCAGATCATCCTCTGCACTCAAGGTCAAGCCCCGAGCTTCCAGCCTGGGTGCTTGAGTTGTTAATGGAGCTACTGGAGAGGGAAGTAGAGAAGTCCTTGACAACAGAGCCTTCCCTGCTCCAACTCTGCTTCTTGGGAGCTGCTGGAGCCTGCTACCCGGTACAGGGAGAGCAGGAAGCAATTGTCTATGACTCTGTGCTGTCATGGAAGAAGTCCCATCAGGAATGGTCCTTCTAGCTCTTGGGAGATTCTAAAAATCCACTGGTGTCTGCACAGCACCAGACATTGGTAAGGTTAAGAGGTCTGAGTGTTCTGAAACCTGCGTGGGCGGTGGCCTAGAATGGCTCTCCCACTGATATTCTTATTATTAATTTATTTTCTTTACATCCTGATTGAAGCTTCCCCTCCCTCCTTCTCTCCTCCTAGTCCCTGCCTTTCCACCTGTCCCTCCCCTTTTCTGAGGAAACGGGGAGGTCTCCCATGGCTATCAACCAGCCTTGGCATATCAAGTGGCAGTAAGACTAGGTGCCTCTTCGACTGAGGCTAGACAAGGCAGCCCAGGGAGGAGGAAGGGGTCCAAAGGCAAGCAATGTGGTTAGAGACATCTGCTGCTCCCCCTTTAGGGATCTCATATGAAGACCCAGCTGCACAGCTGTTGCCTATGTGCAGAGGGCCTAGGTCCATCCCATGCACGCTCTCTGGTTGGCAGTTCAGTCCCTATGAGCCCTTATAGGCTCGGGTTAGTTGATTCTGTAGATTTCCTTGTGGTGTCCTTGACTCCTCTGGCTCATTCAATCCCCCCATAACTTTCCATAGGATTCTCTGAACTTCTCTTAATGTTTGGCTGTGGGTCTCTGCATCAGTTTCCATCAATTGCTGGGTAAAGCCTCCCTGGTGACAGTTGTGCTAGGCTCCTATCTACAAGTATAGAAGACTATTATTAATAAAATCAGGGGAGCAAGGTTAAAAAAAATAACTCTTACATAATACTGTTTTAAAAATGCCTGTGTACATGTGTCTCTCTGTGTGTATGTATGCCACATACACACAGAACCTGAGGAGGCCAAGAGAGGTGCGTGGAATCCTCTGGAACTGAAGTTACAGGCAGTTGTAATCTCATGTGGGTGCTGGAAACCAAAGTTGAGTCCTCTGCCAGAGCAGTGCACACACCTAATGACCGATCCAGCTCTCCAGTCCCTCGCCACCACATATTATTTTCTTTCTTTCTTTCCTCCCTCCTACCCTTCAGCCTCCCTCCTTCCCTCTCTTCCTCCCTTTTTTTCTTTTTGGTGGTATTCAGGATCAGACTGAGAGCCTCATACATACAAGGCAAATACTCTATCAACTGCACTGTGTCCCCAACCGCTCTGATGGCTGATTTTTAAGAGCATCTAGTAGAGGAATGTATTTAACTGTAGAGAAGTTAGAGAAAGCAGGATAAAGTCAAGGAGTCCTATGCCCTCTGCTGTTTCTGGCACCTTTGAATGTTTCCGTCTGTCTGCCAGAGCTTCCCTTTATCTGCACCTGAGCGCATTTCACAGATAGCTCAGCCAGCTCTACGCACCATTTTGTCACCTTTTCTTCTACCTGATGCCATGTCACCTGCAGCGCCCAGTGTCAGCACACAGAGCAGTCCATCATCCTTCATGCTGACAGTGTGATGCTTCGGACTGATGCGCTACACTTCATTCAAC
>JADRCD010203761.1:0-11072 GCA_019843815.1 Montemys delectorum
TTTTTCCCTTACTGCTTTTAAAATTCTTTCTTTGTTTAGTGCATTTGGTGTTTTTATTATTATGTGACGGGAGGAATTTCCTTTCTGGTCCAGTCTATTTGGAGTTCTGTAGGCTTCTTGTATATTCATGGGCATCTCTTTCTTTAGGTTAGGGAAGTTTTCTTCTATAATTTTGTTAAAGATATTTACTGGCCCATTACCTTGGGAGTCTTCACTCTCTTCTATACCTATTATCCTTAGGTTTGGTCTTCTCATTGTGACCTGGATTTCCTGGATGTTTTGGGTTAGGAGCTTTTTGCTTTTTGCATTTCCTTTGACTGTTGTGTCAATATTTTCTATGGTGTTTTCTGCCCCTGAGATTCTCTCTTCTGTCTCTTGTATTCTGTTGGTGATGTTTGAATCTATGACTCCTGATTTCTTTCCTAGGTTTTGTATGGCCAGTGTTGTCTCTCTTTCTGATTTCTTTGTTGTTTCTATTTCCATTTTTAGATTCTGGATGGTTTTGCTCATTTCCTTCACCTGTTTGATTGTGTTTTCCTATAGTTCTTTAAGGGCTTTTTGTGTTTCCTCTTTAAGAGCTTCTAGCTGTTTACCTGTATTCTCCTGTATTTCTTTGAGGGTGCTATTTATGTCATTCTTAAGGTCCTGTATCATCATCATGATAAGTGATTTTAGATCTGAATCTTGCCTTTCCGGTGTGATGGTGTGTCCAGGACTTGCTATGGTGGGAGAATTGGGTTCTGATGATGCCAAGTAACCTTGGTTTGTGTTGTGTATTTTCTTACGCTTATCCTCTCCCCCCCTGCCATCTGGTTATCTCTATTGCTACCTGCCCTTGCTAATTCTGACTGGAGTCAGTCCTTCCTGTAATCCTGGTTGTATAGGAACTCTTCAGAGTCAGGTAGTCTCTGTGACCCTGTGATTCTGGGATCCTGTGTCCCTGGGCCTGTTAGAGCACCTGGGAATACAGCAGCTTCCTCAGCCACTCTGCTGGTGGAGTTCCTGTGTGCCTGGTCCCGCAGGTCCCAATTACTGCAGTGTTGGGACAGATGTTGGGTCCTCCTCACCTCTGATCCTGAGAGTGTCAGAGCTCCTGGGAGTGGAGCTTCCTCTGAGTGTTGTGGGACTGGCTACAGAGCTTGCACCCAAGGTCCACTCAGGACACCAGCCCAGAGAGACCAGAAGGCTCATTTTTTTTTCTGTTTTTAGTTTGTTTATGTGTTTGTTTTGGGTAGTGCTAGGGTTCTAGGCCAGGGTCTCATATTAGTAAACACTGTGCTCTGACCTACACCCCCAACTCCACCACTTGCCTGTCAGCTATTTTAAGGGAGGAAGTTCACCTAGATCCCACACTACCTTTTAGTAAGTTAAGGCCTCAATTATTTTTCAGAGAATAATTTTTTTAGGGGAGGAAAGTATTTATTTGGCTTATAGACTATAGTGCATTATTAAGAGAAACCAAAGTAGAAAGTCCAGGAAGGAAATGAAGCAGAGTGTGTGCACCCTTCCCTGTGTAAGACTATCTCTCCCCCTAGAGAGGCAATATGGGTTTATTCATAACACAAACTTATTAAAATTTAATTATTAATTAAATGACACCAACACTGAAATAGATAATTATTTAAGTAAAAACTTTTAACACATAGTGTTCATGCATAACAAGGGTGAAGAAAATAACCATATCAACAGACCTAGATCATTAGATGCAAAAGAGAGATTTTGCCAAAGTAATATTTAAAACTCCAGTAAAATTTGCTTTTAGGGCTAGCCACCAAAACATGTCAAAGAAGGACCCTGGTTTTAACCTCATGGACATCACTGTATCTCTTTTACCGATTCTGTTCTGAGTTTCTTTTTCTGTCAGTTTATCTAAATTCAGAGTCACAGATATGATGTGTAAACTTCTTACAAAGCCAATGGAGACTGTTCCCTGGGCAGCAGCAAAGTCCTCAACCCTAATGAGACTGTGTCCCAGGCAGCAGCTTCATCCAACTCTGCTATGAAATCAGAAGCCACTGAAACCTGCTGGGTAGCCCTTAACCTGTCATCTCCTGTGGCCAGGAAGGATATTTACATTCTATTTCCTGGGTCACCACCAACCTCTCTACCTGTTTTTCTTTAAAGACAAGTGATTGAATCTAATCTATTGGGACCCCAGCTTTGAAATTGCAGACTAGAATACTAGCAACAACTGTATCAATATTTAAATATATTTAATGATGGGAGTAAGGCACCCTTGGAAAATAAACTTCTGGAATGGTCTGGAAAATTATATATATTAGGCAGTAGCTAAACAAAAGTATTTTATAGCTGTCCGGGTGAGAAGAACTTATTATTTCTCTGGGATACCTCTTATTCTGCTAATGCCTCATAAACTTCAGACACGAAACATAAATATTCTCAGCCATTATGTGGTAGTTTCACAGAAAATGGAATACATACAAACTGTATTTTGGCCTCTGTTCCTACTCCCAAACCAGTGCACATTTCTGGGACATGTCTGCTCTGGCACTGTGAGCTACTTTCCCCATTAAGATCCCATCTGGCAACCTGCTGACCGTTACATTTTACAGAGAAAAAGGTATTTTCCAAAACAAATTGACTTCAAGTCAGGCATTAGTTTGCCTGTAGGTACTATAAAAACTAAATTATTCAGAAAGCAATTCATATCTTTAGTGAATTCCAGAATGTACTATAAATTCTGTGCACTGGAAAACTATAGTGGACAGTGTATTCAGAAGAATGTTCATGAGCATCAGGACTAGTGGACAGCTGTCCTGAAGCTATCGGGGTGCTCCGCACATGAACTCTACTATCTATCTTCCAACCATTCAACACATGACCTGAAAGTTACTATGGAATCTCTACCCTCTCCCCCAGACAAATTTGTTTGAAGAAATGTGAAAATAAGAGCAAAGAGCTCAAAGGGGTCAAAGGAAAACATTTGTAAATATCTTTCCATCACCTCAGTCATCTGAGACTCCCCCTGGGGCAAGTGTTGGGAAGAGAACAGTCCTTCCTGGGATGAGAAAGAATGAGTGGAGATGGGTGGGTTTCCTCAAGGGCTTTCAGCAAGCTTTAGCATCATAAAAAATGCTGCTAGATATTGATTTCACTGAGGAAATATAGATGAGGCCATGCTGCCATTAACCTCCTACATACACACACACACACACACACACACACACACACACACACACACACAGAGAGAGAGAGAGAGAGAGAGAGAGAGAGAGAGAGAGAGAGAGAGAGATTAACTATAACAATTGCCAATGTAGTTCTTTTCCCCAAAACTGTGTTGCGTGCTGATTTGGAAACAGAACTTTTATGGTTTTACTAAATGTTAATACATAAAAGAAGCTATCACATTTCTTTTGACAAGAAAAATAAGGATTTTTGTTCTTAGTATTTATTGAATCCAATATAATTCAGACAACGTGAAATTAACTGAAGACAAAGCTTTTCTTTCTAAAACTTATTAACTGGAGGCTAAAGAAATTCATGACCACTAATTAAGCCAGCTCCTTGGAAGACATCTGAGGAAATCCTGCAGACATCTGAGAAGGGGCAGGAAAGAATGACACATTCAACTAAATGACAGAAATTCAGACACATCCTCCAGTATTAATGCTGGATAGAATTGGTTTCCATCCCTTCATCAAATACACAGAACAGAAGATTGAATTTAAAAGCACAAGGCCACCAGAAGGAGTACAGTAAGACCCCATTCCTGAAGTTACCATGCAGCTTGGTCGCCGAGAGAAATTGTGATTGAAGAAATCTTCTTCCCTTCTGGCTAGCCTTCACAGTGCAGATGTAATTGTGTAGGTGGCTTAGAGAGAAAAGCCACACCTTCTTTCTAAGCTTTGGGCTTTGCCATAGCATAATGCCAACTTTTTAGACATGACGCGTTCACATCAACTGTTTGTGTTTGGCTTTGAAATTCCCTTCAGAGGTCCATGCCAATCCTGTGGACCTGGTCAAAGCACATAGCTTGGATGAGCACAGCACAAGGAGTGATTGTATCACTATTATTTTTCTAAACGAATACGTCAAACTGTTCCCTAAATATTTGTGTGCATAGATGTAGACTAGGACTGCCCTGAGCTTTCATCAAAGAAATGTCTCTTTGAAGTGATTAATGAGGAGGCCCTAGAGATCTCAAAACAATACAAGCTGCTGTCATTGCTCTTAGTTTTCCACTAGAAACTGGTATCAACCACACACTTTGGATACAGAACACAGACAATTCGAGCTGGTACTAATCTTTCATATATGCTAGCATCTGTAGTGACAGAAGGTGCCTGGAGAGAAAAAGCCACCAATGGGGTTATCAACTTTGTGAACCCTACTAGGCGAAACCCAAAATGCTCATTGGCACAATAGTGATATGATTATGATGGTGACAACCATCTACCTTTTGATAGGATTTGAGACCACTCCACAGGAAAGGACCTGTGAATTGTACCAGAAACCTGGTGGAGAGCCAGAGGTGGAGGAGGTCACTGGCATTAGAGAACTCACTGGTAATGTGTGCAAAATGGGCATGTGGTTACCTCACCCCATAGATTACTGCTGCTCACAACCTTCCCCAGAGAAACTTCTTACAGCTACAGATGGTGGTTAATACTGAGATGCAGAACTGGTCGAAATACCAACAATAAATTAGGGTAGCGTGCTCAGCCCTAAATGAGACACAGAACATGATGCCCTCCTCCAGAGCTCAGGAAGCGTCGTGGAAAAGGAGGTGAGAATAATATAGGACTTGGAGGATACGGTGGTCTGCTGCAAAAGATAGCTCTTAGCGTGGCCTGGCCTTCACATTCACGAGCCCACTGTACTGTGGTATCCTGCATAAGACGTGCACAAGACTGAACGCATTTTATCGTGCAAGAGGAAGAGGCCCATAAATCCTCAGCCCTCCCTGAAAGACGGTTGGCAATTCATGGTCCTGGGAAGAGTTTCAGCAAACGATAAGAGCTCCATACTCTTGTGGATAACACCCCATGTATAAAAAAAAGAGCAACTTCTGTTCAGGAGAGATGCTGTTCAGAGAGTTTAAGGACAAGTCGCAGAATCAGGAGATAAATATTTGATTCCCATAAGATAAATATGTACCAAACCCCACATGTACTGTTTATTATAATTTTAAAATACATAAGATTAAAATACAAACAATGTCCAAATGGATTTTTCATAGTTTGTTTTTAAAATGTAAATCATGATACAATCCAATGAAAAATAGAATCTCATTGGATAAGTGAGTAAAGATATGGATAATATAATTCACTAAGAAGCAAAAATAAACAAGAAGAGTAAATAGAAACTGTGAGTGACAGTTGTTCCCCATTACATTGTCTGAGTATCATATGAAGAGACAGGATTAGGAATTTCAATTAACAAAATCTATTTTACAATGAAAACTATGTAGTACAGTATAACCATTAACTACTTCCATTTTTAGATCTAGTAACTTCATTTTAAGAAATTTGTCTTAAGAAGGATCATTATGAAAGGTGCTGATATATTAAAAGACAAAAATTCCATTAGATCAAATTTTGCAGATTTTACCTAAAATCTAAAATGAAAAAGAAGTATAGACCAAAATGGCTGAGAATACTTCACTTTAACACACGTGTTCTGTGCACAGGCAGAGAAAAGGAAGGTAATATGTACAGGGAGTTAGACAGAGCAGTCCTCGTGGCTACAGCTTGCATCTGTCTTATTTACACTAGTTTGACTATTGGTGCTTCTAATTGGTTGAGACTGGGCGACTTGGTACAAGAGTACACTATAGGATAGGGAGATAGGTAGATAGATAGATAGATAGATAGATAGATAGATAGATAGATAGGTAGGTAGATAGATAGATTACAATTCAATAGGCAGAGCTAGGTCAAAGAGTTCGTGTTAAAGTTAGGAAGATAGATGATCGAAGAAAAGATAGATAGGTGAATGACAGATGGATAGATATATGAACAATAGATAGAGAATATTTTGGTAAAAATATCCTTTTCCATATAATTTATAATAGTGAAAGAATATTACTTTTAAATAGTTCAAAAATAATACATGATAGAATACTATACACAATTATATATGATAAAATACTAACTGGCATTAAGCATCTTGTGTTCATAATATTGAGAATAAAAACATAAAAAGCATGAGGACTATGGCATCAGAAAACCCAGATGAGCTCGATTTATTTTCCTGAATAATGTGATTTCATGAAATGCATTTTATTACTTTCTGCATTTGTCAGGATACTAATATATTAATTTTATTATGATAATCAAAAGACCATAACAGAAAGAATAAATATGTTTCAGAGTAAAATATCTACTAGTTAACAGAGTTAACTTAAGCATAAAGTTCTTAAGTTCCAAAATTATAATAAATCTGTATCACATACTGCGAAGATGCTTGGATTCAGCTGTTCCTACTTACTCTTCGTAAAGTGCTAGCGAGGGACCCAGTTACTGAGGCCACAGAGAATGCTTGAACTCCAGACTTCTTCCAGGTTCACCTCTTCTGGTTAGTCCATTCTTTTCCTGATTATAACCCAGTGATGAATCATGAATTGATTACTTTGTAAAATCAGAGCCACAGAAACAATTCAAAAACTGATATTAAAGACTGTCATGGCCCCAAATCACCACTATCAAAATAAATATACTACACTCTGTAACCAAAAACATGGACATGGATGGGGAAAAAAAAAGTGTCTTTTTTATTAAAAGCAGCAGATTTTTTTCCCATGGACATATTGTATATATAATTTAGTCAGTATATTTAATTATTAATGGAAAGGCCTTTAGTCATTTATTCCCAAATGTCCATTGAACTTTCTGTGCTGGAGGGTTGTGAAGGACATGTCAGATGGTAACCACCAGAGGTGGTAAGTCTGGTGTCAATGAAGCTCACAGCCTACTCCAGAGGCCAGTGTTAATCAGAAAAATAAACAGCCCTTAGCCTGCCATGAGAGAGCCCATAAAGTCTCTGGTTGGCTTCAGTTCAACGAGGAGAAAAGAGCAGTCCTCTGGGATCAGAGGCAGTGCCATGGAAGGAGTAAAAATGAACGTATCAGCAGGCAGAGCTCTTACCAGTCTCACTATGGCAGCGAGGTTGTCACCGAAGGCTTCTCAGTTGCAGCCTCTGGAGGACTCTTAGCAACAGAGAAGTCCCACGTTCCCACTGAGGCTCTTTAGTGAACACCTCTTGCCCAGTATACCTTCACTCATTCAAAGCCAGCTTCACACACAACTTGGAACTCACTATGCAACCCATGCTGGCCGCGACTCCGTGACTCCCTGTCTCAGCCTCCCAAGGGCTGAGACTACAGGCTCTGCTCTGCTTTCACGTGACTGTCAGCACCATGGGTTGCTTACACCAACATCACCAGAAATATAGGGGTGACCTTTGGTGTTAAGACATTACCATACCCACGGCCTGACCTAGCACTAGGAATACTGATTCCATTATAATTGACTAAAGTCCCTCATGCCTGCCATCACTGAGTGGAATGTCATTAACACAGCTCATGACTGAAGACAAGAATTCTGATGTATCCAAATGAAGCCACAGGCTGATTGTGATGGAGGGACGGAAGAGATAAGAGTTTAACGAGTAACATAAATATAAGCCAACAAAGAAAAGAGTAAACAAATGAACACTGTTCCATGGATCAGCCATCAGTGTGACCCTCGATGGTGCTTTGAGATCCATCCACACACTAAGCAACAGACACTTCTAATGGATCATCTGACACCCAAGGCTTTGCTCACTCCACACTGTTTCCTAGCCAGTGTAAATCAATCTGAGTAATTTATGTTTCTTCTCTCCAAGGTTTCGTTATGAAGCAAACAGGCTCTTTAGGTCCAGCAGATATTTTTCCAGATGATATCTGGCCATGCTGTTGCCTTAGAATGTTGCCAGGACCTGTCCCTTTAATTCTTGGCTCACATTTATCTGTAACAGTATAATAAACAATCTGATTTTGGAGATGTCTTGGTTACAACACTTCTGGCTTAATTCTGTTCTTGAGAAGCCCCAGCCCCATTGTATCCTTTTTCCTGGGCAGATATGTGGATGGTTTTGCAAGTAGAGTCAACATTTCGTACTTTTTCATACAGTTTTGTTTCTGGTAAATGTACTCTGAGAAGCCTCGTGTGGAGTTGTGGAAAATAAGTAGCAGCCCCTCACCAGCTATTGCAGGTACCCAATCCCCCAAAGCTAAAGCTCTGAGAAGGCAATAAGGTAGACAGGAATATGCTGGGAGTGCCTTATTATAAACACTTACTAGGACTCCTTCAGCCTCAGACACTGGCTGTGGTTATGGACGAGTCCCTGGCCATGGAGAACTGTGGGGCAGGAGGAGAGGGGGAGGGAGAGGAATGAGAAGAGGGATAAGAGGGAGGTCTCCTAGAGGTCAGGACTGGATTCATAAGAAGTAAGAGGTTTTCAAAGAAAAGGGTGTGTTACCTCAGACACCCTGAAATACCTGTCTAACAACAAAAGTGGTGTCAGTATGAGGTTTATGTGGCACCTATGGGATGGATGCCCCTGTAGAAATGAGGGTGCTCTGGCCTTGGTGCAGTCTGCTGATGCTATCAGTCAACCCCACAAACATCTCCTTCCTAACTTTCTGGCTTTGTTGTTGTTAGGCTTAACACAAGTGATTCCATTTGATTCTGGTAACTTTGCAATATTTTCCCCAACAAATTCAACACATAACAATTGTTTTATAGCAAGGATGTTTGTTTGTTATTCTTGTCTCCCCATTCCATCTCCTGAGGTTTTCTGCCTTCTGGTTGAAACTGGTTTTATATAATTCTACTTTTCATCTTCTTTTTGTATGTGGATTATCCTTCCGTTTTTTATTTTATGATGATTGTCATAAATGCGCCAATGTTCACCTTTACCTAAACTAAGCTTACTTTCAAATTGCACAGTGCAGCCTCATATGTCCTCCAGGTGACTTGGAACACTCTGTGTCTCCCTCACACAATGTAATCACTGCCATTCATCAGCCGATGCTAGGTGTTTCTGAGTTGGGGAGAGGAATCCTTGAAGAATATGGCTAATGGACATGTGATACCTAAATATTTTTGTAGTTTCATGGTGTGATGTTTGCACAGCTTTGTGAATAGGACAGAAATCACTGAATTGTGCTTTAAGAAGCTAAGTTCTGTTTTATGTAAGCTATATCAATAAAACTGTTAACAGAAACTTAAGTACCACACAATTCAATGTATATGATCCTCTTAAATGACAGAATTATAGAAATTGAAAACCATAGTGATTCCCACATGTTTCATGGAGCAAGGTCAGTGACTGCAAGAAGAAAACATGAGTGATCCTTTGGGAGGAACCTCAAATAAAATAAACATAATGATATATCTCAGAGCTCTAGGAAATCAAGAAGAAGCCAAACCCAAATGTATCAAATGACAAGAGATAAGGAAAATCAGGTCAGAAATTAATGAAATAAAGATTTAATTAACCAAACAATTGTCAAAAATTAACCAAAGAGGGACTGGCGAGATGGTTCAGCAGGTAAGAACACTGACTGTTCTTCCAAAGGTCCTGAGTTCAGATCCCAGCAACCACATGGTGGCTCACAACCACCTGTAATGAGATCAGACACCTTCTTCTGGTGTGTCTGAAGACAGCTGCAGTAAATTACACTGGAGTGAGTGGGGCTGGAGCGAGCGGGGATGGCAGAGGTCCTGAGTTCAGTTCCCAGTAGCCACACACATGATAGCTCATGTCCACCTGTACAGCTACAGTATACTCATACACATAAAATAAATAAAAATAAATCTTTTTTAAAAATTAACCAAAGAGATAGAACACCCAATAAAATTACAAACAAAAGAGGGTTTATAACAGATTCTAACAAAATCCAAAATATCACCACACAATACTTTGGAAACATGTTTTTAAAAACTGGATACATTTCTAGATGCCTATGACCTACAAAAATTAAAGCCCAGACAAATAAACAATGTAAACAGATCCATAGGAAGCAGGGAGACTAAAGCAGTCATTTAAAGTCCTTGCCACAAAGCAAACTCCAAGGCTTCATTGCAGTGTTTTACCAAACTCTCGAGGAAGGTCTAACACTAACACTTCACTGTTTCACCCAATACATTTTGAAGGAATTATATCAAATATCCTCAATAAAATACTGACAAAACATATTCAAGAACACATTAAGATCATGTATTATAAGCAAGTTTCATTCCAGAGATTAAAGATTAGTTGAACATACATAAATCAAAAAACATATCATATAGACTTAAAGACAGTAATCACATGAACTCAATTGATGCAGAAGAAGTATTTGACAGTTTATCTTGCCTCCATGATAAAAGATTTGAAGAAACCAGGAGTAAACATACTCCAATGCAATGAAGATGTGGACAGTTTTATACAAGATGGTGAAAACTGAGACCATTTTCTCTAGCACAAGGATGCTTGTTCTCTCTACTCTCTAAATGTAGTAGTCAAAGTCTCAGCCAAATCACCAAGACAAAAGAAAGATACAAAAGTGATAGAAAATTTGGACAGAAAAATTAAACTATCTTTATCTTTAGACAACATGATTCTATGCTTTAAAGATACTATAGCTTTACCAAGCCATAGATCTGATAAATACCAAAGTATCAGGATGCAAAATTGAAGTGGAAACTTCTAGTTCTTTGGAAATTTAGTTATGTCAAATGATGTTTTGCTGGGGCACACAGGTGAAAAGATGTCTTGCTAAAGCAAACACATGAAAGACTATTTTCCTGAAGCAGATGCAGGTGAAGGATGTTTGGGTATAATAGACAAGTGAAAGGTTGCTTGAGGAAGGAATAAAAATATGATCCCATAGACAATCGGAGAGGAGCACTGAACATTGGTTTGGTTTGCTCCACCTTGCTATTCTTCACTAATGATTTTCTTTGCACAGCATTGTTGAGCTTAACTTGTGGTAACGCTGCCATTGAGAGAAACTTGTCAAAGAACTGCTGCTTCTGCAGCCTCACCTCAGGCTGGTTGGCAAGACTGGTGGATTTTTTTTT
>JADRCD010203762.1:0-12869 GCA_019843815.1 Montemys delectorum
TTTTTTTTAATTTTTGGCTAATATCAACTTATCAGCGAGTACATACCATGAATGTACTTTTGGGTCTGAGTTATCTCACTCAGGATGATATTTTCTGTTTCTATCAATATTCCTGTGAAATTAATTATTCCCTCATTTTTAATAGCTGAATAGTATTCCATTGTGTAAAAGAACAATAGTTTTTGCATCCACTTTTCTGTTGAGGGACATCTGGGTTACTGGTTCCAGTTTCTAGCTATTACAAATAAGGTGGCTCTGAACACAGTCCTCAACTTCATATGGAAAAACAAAACACCAAAACAAGATAGCTAGAATGTCCTGAGCAACAAAAGAACTTCTGGGAGAACCAAAATCTCAGATCTTAAGCTGTACTGCAGAACAATAGTGATAAAAAAATGCTATTGGTACAGCAACAGATAGGAGTAGAATTGAAGAGCCAGAAACAAACCTTCACACTTACGAATACTCGATCTTTAACAAAACAACCAAATCATACAGTGGAAATAAAGAAAGCATCTTCAATAAATTCTAAGTAAAATTCCACAGAGATAATTAAGTGCACTCAAACATTTCCTCAAAAATAAAAAAATAATGAAATTAAGATTTTTTGTAACAAATAGTGAATAAATCATAAATCTTTATATCCTTTTTATAACATGTATATAGCCCAAAATAAAAATGTAAGAATGTAACTTAGACAAAACATATAAAAATATAAAAGTTAGACTTGGATTAGAATAAATAATTTCTAGTCTTTCCTTTTTGCTCTATTTATTCAGACATACTTTTTCTGAACTGCTATTTACTTGTCTACTCCATATGCATGTCCAATATTTCATCACATAGCTAAAAACATTACATAAATAAATGGTGTGTCGCTACATCAACTTGACTCATTTCCTTTCACATACATTGACCACATGGGTGATTCCAATAGCATTCATCTTGCTTCTCAGATTTTCACTTTTTCCTGATAGGTTCTATGTAGTCAACTATCCAGGGCAACTTAAATTAATCAACTCCTTTTAAGTTTAAGAATTATACTGCTGAAAGAATCAGATGCAGATATTTACACCCAAACAAGGGCCAGAAGCTGTGACCCCTGTGGTTGAATTAGGGAAATGCTGGAAGAAGCGGAGGAGGAGGAAACTCCTATAGGAACACCATCAGTCTCACCTAACCTGGACCCCTGAGATCTCTCAGAGAGTGAGCCACCAACCAGGGAGTATACACTAACTGATATGAGGCCCCCAGCACATATACAGCAGAGGACTGCTGGGTCTTGACTCAGTGAGAGAAGATGCACCTAACCCTCAAGAGACTTGAGGCTCCAGGGAGTAGAGAGGTCTTGTAGTGTTGGGAGGATGGGGGTATCCTCTTGGAGGTGGGGAGGGGGGAGGAGGCATGGGATATGGAACAGTCAGAGGGCAGATCAGGAGAATGATAAAGACTGAACTGTAAAAATAGATTAAAGTATATATACATATATACATACATGTATATGTATATATATGTGTGTGTGTATATATGTGTGTGTATGTGTATATATACATACATACACATATACACATATACATACAGACACATGTATATGATACAATGCTTCCTTTACTGCCTAACTCAAAGCCCCGGTTCTTTAACTGCAGTACTGGCTCCATACTGGTTTATAGAGCTCATTGTGACCATTCTTTCCATCAGAGATTGTTACTCTAGGAAAGCAAACAACCTGTCTCTTCTTTGCAGTAATCATATAGACAAGAAACTGGGGTTTTTACACCTACCCATCTCTCTGTTTGGATTCCTATTTCCCAGCTTGACCAAGTGGTATAAATGTCTTCAAAGTTGTTTGCAGGTCACCTAATTAATATTGAAGTACTTTCCCTGATTTGCTCATATAGACATTCTATTCTTCCAATTTTTTCTATTTTTTGTTGTTTCATTACATTTAGAAACTTATAAAATTAGAGATCTGACATAGGAGCCTTTTAGAAATGTAAGCTCCACAAGGGTCATTACTTTCCATAAATATCCTGTCATAGAGAATGTATCCTGATAGCCAGAGGATTGTTAAAATTAAAGCATAAGTAGCGGTCAATTTAATTAACACAATTTAAATATTCAATAATATAGGATGTCATCTGGGAATGTGTGCACAAAGGTGCACATGTGTATTCCTGTATATCCACATTTATGTATATGCATTTGCAGCCAGTAATACCTTTGGTGTCTTTCCCCAGGAGTTTTCCATTTATTGTTTTTTGAGACATCATCTATCCTTTCTTTAGGGCTCACAAAATAAACAAGCCTGAGTGTCCTGTAAGCCCCAGATCTGTCTGCCTCTGCCTCTTTTTTTTTTTTTTTTTGCTAGAATTGCGAGATCTTGTGATCACACCTACGTTTTGCTGCTGTTGTTTTGTTCCCAAAGCTGTAAGGCACAGAACACAGGTCCTGGTGCTTACAAAGCAAGGGCTTCACAGGCAGAGCTATATCCTCAGCCCAAAGTTACTCTGAAAACTAAAAATGAAATTAGAACTTAAACTAAGAAGAAAGTTTTCAAAAGAATGAAATTCAGAACAAAACAGTTTGAAAGAAAAATGAAGCAGATACTTCCTAGTTTAGTTATAATGAGATATATGTTTAATTCATTTATATATTCTGAACATTTATCATGCATATATTTATTAAATATTATAAAAATATTTTTATTAGATGTTTTCTTTATTTACATGTCATATGATTTCTCCTTTCCCAGTTTTCCCTCCAAAAAACAAACAAACAAACAAACAAACAAAAAAACCGAGAACAAACCCCTGTTGCTTCCCCCCTCCCTCTGCTTGCCGCCCTATCCTCTCCCACTTATTAGCCCTGGCATTCCCCTACACTGGGGCACAGAACCTTCACAGGGCCAAGGGCCTCTCCTGAGGATTATAAAAATATTTTAACCAATTATGGTGTCTAGACTTAATTTTAAAGTAGGTTCAAGGTCAGAATTTATAAAATACTTACCTTTTTAAAAAGATTTTATATGAAACACATTTTTCTATGTATTATATTATATCATATTTTCTTTATTTTCCAATAAAATTTCCCTCCACTAAAGAATGGATATATGAATTGTGGTTAATTTACACAATGGAAAACTATACGAGTCTTAAAAGCAAGGACATCATGAATTTTGCAGGCAAATGAGTGGAACTAGAAAATATCATCCTGAGTGAGATAACCCAGACTCAAAAGGACAGGCATGGTATATACTCACTTATAAGTGGATATTAACCATAAAGTATAGGATATACATGATATTCCCCACATACCCAAAGAAGTTAAACAAGAAGGAAGGCCCAAGCAAATAGTTATACATCATCTTAGTACACAAGGCAACTGTCTAAATCAATAGGAAATGTTGACCTACCCTTAATCTGGTGCCTGAGAACAGTACAATTCCTGTTCTTTTAAGAACAGGCATGTGAAAAAAGAATCCTACATTTGCAAGGACCTGATGACAAAGGGATGAAGGGACGAGGAAAAGAGATCCAGGCAGAAGCTGAGGAAGGAGCAGGAGGAACACAACACAGCTCCTGGAGTCCTGGTCTGCAGCCTCGGCACCTCATCCAAACTCTCACACAATTACTGTGGACATCTAAACACCATCAGCCTCATCAACCGTAAGGGGGTCTCCTCACACTATAGTGAGACACAGGAGACATATTCAGCACAAAGCCTCAAGACGTAGGCTAAGAAAGCCAATTCAGGCCCCGAAAAGCTGTTAAAGAGAAGCAGGACTTACAACCTCGTTCCTGGTTCCCTATTTGTAAATTTGGCATTTATAATGAGGATTTCCACCCAGCTGGAGCCTTCTGGAAGCCTGTGAGTGAGGAGCAAAGAGTAGAGCGTGGTGTGGGTATAACAAGTGCAATGTAAACTATCATCCTGTGGCACATTTGCCACAGCTAAAGGAATCGCCAGGCACCAGGGCTTGGGCCAAGTGTGTGAGGGTTTGGTGGGAGAGTTGGGGCTACTGTTGGGGAAGGAGGTGGTCAGCCACAGACCCACTGCCCACATTGCCTTGCTTGGCTGCTCCAGCCTCTGGGGAAGTTTCTGGCCATCTATGTATTGAGTAAACAATTGGGTCTTATTAAAAGAAAAAAAAAAAACTCCCAACACAACTTAACCTTGAACTTTGTTCTTTAAGTTAAAACTGATAGTACCTTTAGTCTGTTTAGAATAGCTCTTCATAGTTTTTTCTGAAACAGTATTAAATCAATTTCTCCCCAAACGCATCTCCACAGAGAGCAAGGCATGATGCCTAGACAATACAGCAGCATTTTCTCCAAAAACAAAACCCCCCCAAAAAAAACAAAAAAAAAAAAAAAAAAAAAAGAACAGGCATGTGACATGCTTTGTCATTGGAGTATCAACGGAAGCAAAAAGTGTGTCTGTGTTTAGTAGGGGCTTGAATCACTATTTTTGATTTCTGTCATAAGAAAATCCTGCCCTCGGTAGATACAAGAGCTCCAGGCACACACACACACACACACACACACACACACACACACACACACACACACACACATATATGCAGGCGCACACACACAAATCATTCATGACTTTAGATTAAGCATCTATGTTATCAAAATGTCAGCAAGCTATCAAGTATATCTGCAAAGGTTCTCACCATTTGTGTTATTGTACACAAGCTTAACAAATTCTGCAGCCCCCACTGCGAGTTTGTTGCCTTTACCTATATGTTTCACAAATGTCCTCAGATTGTGACAGAAACCATATGTGGAGAGATGTGGCCTTCCTCCATCTCAACTTTCCTGACTTCTTCTGTATTTTAAAACCAGAGATGTCCAGTGAGAAAAAGGATTCTGAGATGTATAATCCTGCTTATCCTCTCTATAACAGAGAAAGCCATTAATAAAGGAAAAATAAGGATAAAACTCAAAAACAATTCCCTCTGACAAGTGACCAAATTGTAATCATGTAAAACGTGCTTTATACATATTTAAACACTTAATGAAGCTTTTTGTAAGTGGCTACAAATTTTCTATCTTTGTCTGGCAATCAGTGTATGATAGTGGATAAATGATTGTGTTCTCTGAGTGAGTTTATTGACAAATTAAGGCTGTTGAACCTGCTAACACTTCATATCCTTCCTAAACCTGAATGTAGATTGTATCATATTCTCCTTTGTAAATGAAAATATACACTATGTATTCCAACACAAAAGATCCATACCAGCATATCTGCTACTTAATCTGCTTAATGTTTTTGGTTTGAGTAAGATTGTTGTTTAATTTAGGTTATGCTCCTAGGGGACTGGTTTTGTTCTCTTAATTGCTTGTATACTAATTGGCTTGGTATAAAAGAAGCTCTTTATATTCAAGTCCAACAAATGCACAATGTTAGATTTCACTGCATTTGGCCATAACCCCAGCCTTAAATTCTTTAGCTCCTTAGAGGTACACTTTCATTTGTGCTAATTATAAGTGTTTTCCAATTTCTTATTCCTCTTTTCTACCTTAGCTGAGTATGTAACTATGCATAGTACATTGCTTTCTGCAACTCAGTTGTTCTGAAGCAAATTAGCAAAGGAACAGACTTATGTTGTTTACACTTTAAGTCACAGTCAATCATTGAAGGGAATTATGGAAAGAAGTAACTAAAGCAGGGCCATCAGGAGTGCTGTTAGCCAGCTCCATCACAGGCTCATGCTTAAATGGCCTTTGCATGCAGCTCATGACCACATGTCTAGAGAATGGTGCCTGATCTCAGTCTTGCTAGATCTTATAACAAACAAGTCAATCCCACCCAGACATACCCATATATACAATCTGATATGGGCTTCAGATTTCTTCAGACCTTCTTCAAGATGCCTCCATCCTGTGTCCAGTCTATACATTGTACATTCTGTATGTACATTTAACTATTCAGAATGACATTCACAATCAAAATAACTCACTGACTTTATTTGGGGGAAAATACAGAGAAAAGCTACTGCAAAGGCCATAAAGTATTGATAGTTTGTAAGAAAAATGATTCTTGAGGAAATAAAATAAAATTGGTCAAAATTGCAAGAATATAAAATTCATTGTCTCACCCTAATATTGTGAAAGTAAAGTGGCCTACTTAAGAATTTTGTAAAGGATGATGTCAGAGATGATATTTGAAGAAATAAAATGTCCATAGTACCATGGTCTTCAATATACATGAACTTTCATATGTTCTTCATTATGATATTCTTTTACATTTCTGAATCTAAGTACATTCCAGAGCTTCAGAAATTTCTGGAGGGGAGTGTATATTTCTTTGTTTTTCTCTATGACTGAACTCCAAGACTGTGCTTGTTATGTTGTTTGTAGAAATTACAAGGTGGATTATTTAGACTTGGTTGAAGCTGGCCAGAAGACTCTTGGGCAGAACTCATTCCTTGTATTCACAGTGACTTGAATTTGTGTCCCTGATTTTAAAAACCCGGAACTTGATTCTTATCTGCAATCTTAGCACTACTATGAGGAGATAGGAGCAGAGATGTGGGAATTTGCTTGAACATTATCAGCTACCTAGCCTAAAATACATATCATATCAGTAGAAAGAAGCAGCCTCTTCCTTGACAAGGTAAAAGAAAAGAAAAATATCTCATAAAATTGTCTCCTAGCTGCACATCATACAAGAATAGGTTGTAAAGGGGTATTGAACATTAAGTATACTTTCCACCAAATGTCTTTTATTTATGACAGAATTAGGCAATATGGAGTTGAGTAGGTGAAAATTTCTTTTAAAAGTTCTTCCTCATTTTCAGCATTCAAGAATTTGCATGTGTCCTACAGAGTATGCTCTTAGAAGAATATACAAATCACATTGGAATATAAACAAGAATAGTGTTTTATCTTAGGAATATGAGATGAATAGTCATTGTTAAAAAGCATCAGCTGACTTCCCTTAACATGCATTTTAATGAACAGTAAAGATGTAAGCAGAAATAATAGAGACTATGTCCTGAATTTGTTCACTATCAATTATAAACCATAGGGCAGGCAAAGATGAAACCTTAAGTTCCAACCAGTAACTGCAGCAGAAATTGAATAGCCTTTTTAATTGAGAAGGTTATTTGGAATGCCTTGTTCAAAATTTTACAATTTTATGAAAACCTGACAATGACAAAATGTGTTGCTTCTAAGGTTGACATTTTTTAGATCAACTTTACATGTTCATAAAATCACTATATTAACAGAGAAAAATAAGATGTCCTTGTAGAAAATAAAGATGTACAATTATTATGTTAACACTGGAGTTACTTTCAATGGCCACAGTTTGATAGAAATTTGTTCACATAGTATATGAGCACATTTGTCTCATCTCTTTAGAGTATGTGAAATTCTGGACAAGGACAGATGATGAGTTTATCTGTCTCTCCTTTACTTTCACTAATGTTTTGGAAGTTTCCTACAACTCTTTCACCTATAAAATTAAAAAGAATAAGAAAAAGAAGAAGGACAAGGAGGAGAAGCAGAAAAAGAAGACAAACCATGTAGAAAAACTCCTACATAATTATCTACAAATAATAAATCAGTCTTTCCCTTTGGAAATTGCATGATGATTTTAAATGTACATTTTTTCATTTTCCATTTAACATTATTAAAACTAGTTCAGATTTGTTTTAAAAAGATAAAATTTGCTCTTAATAATTTGTTATTTTTAGAGCTGTTTAGTGCATGATGTTTTGATAGAATATGTTAAGAAAAAGCAATGCACTTGAGAGAGGGCATTCATAATAGACTAAAGAACTGATTCCACTAATTGTTCCTGGGTAACCAAATGATTTGATTGAGATTATCTACATGCACATGGATGAGAAGATCCATACAGGACTATGGGTGAATAAAGGTCAGCACTCTCACCCAAGAGCATGGAGAGTGACTCAAATAAGTCTGCAGCTTTATATACAGGCAACTGTACCACAACATCTCCTTTTCTCTAAAAATATTTTATGACTTTTGTTTTCACAGGAAGTGACAGTTAAATTTCGTAAGTCTCTGAGTCTCCCAAGTAACATAAGTGATCCTTAGTCCTTCCTACACAGAAAAGCTCAGTTCAGAGTAATAAACTGTTTTTCCTAATCCTCTCCCCTCCCTCTGTTTAGGTGAAAACTGACACCTTTATTTTTTTCTTTTCATTTATTGGACATTTATTTTATTTACATTTCAAATGTCATCCCCTCTAGAAAGTCTCTATTACATCCCCATCCCCCAGTTTATATGAAGGTGCTCCCCAACCCACACAACCAACCCTGTCTCACCACCCTGGCATTTCTCTACACTAGGCATCCAGCCTTCACAGGACCAAGATCCTCTTCTCGTACTGATGCAGGACAAGGCCATCCTCTGCTACATATGCTGCTAGAGCCAAGGGTTCCTCCATGTGTACTCTTTGGTTGGTGGTTTATTCCCTGGGAGCTCTAGGGGTACTGGTTTGTTCATATTGTTCTTCCTTCCATGGGGCTGCAAATCCCTTCAGCTCCTTCAGCTCTCTATCTAACTCCTCCATTGGGGACCCAGTGCTCTGTCCAATGGTTGGCTGCAAGCTTTCCACCACTGTATTTATTAAGCTCTGGCAAAGCCTATCAGGAGACACATATATCAGAGTCCTGTCAGCAAGCACTTCTTGACATCTACAATAGTGTCTGTGTTTGGTTGTCTGTATATGGACTGTATCCCCAGGTGCAACAGTTTCTGGATAGCCTTTGCTTCAGTCTCTACTCCACACTTTTTCTCCATATTTCCTACTGTGAGTATTTTGTTCCCCCTAGTAATAAGGACTGGAACATCCACACTTTGGCCTTCCTTCTTCTAGAGCTACATGTGATCTGTAAATTGTAGCTTGTGTACTCTTAGTTTTTAGGCTACTATCTACTTATCAGTGAGTGCATACAATGTGTCTTCTGTTGGAACTGGGTTGCCTCATTCAGGCTGATTCTGTCTAGTTCCATCCATTTGCCTAGGAATTTCAAGTATTCATTGTTTTTAATAGCTGTAAATATACCACATTTTCGGTATCCATTCCTCAGTTGAAGGACATCTGAGTTCTTTCCAGCTTATAGCTATTATAAATAAGGGTGCTATGAACATAGTGGAGCATGTGTCCTTGTTATATGTTGGAACATCTTTTGGGTATATGCCCAGTAGTAGTATAGATAGATTCTCAGGTAGTACTATGTTCAATTTTCTGAGGAACCACCAGACTGATTTCCAGAGCAGTTGTACCAGCTTGCAATCCCAACAGCAATGGAAGAGTGTTTCTCTTTTCCCAAACCCTTGCCAACATCTGCGGTCACCTGAGTTTTTTATCTTAGCCATTCTGACTAGTGTGAGGTGTAATCTCAGTGTTGTTTTGATTTGCATTTTCCTAAAGGATGTTGAACATTTCTTTAGGTGCTTCTCAACCATTCAAGTTTCCTCACTTAAGAACTTTATGTTTACCTCTGTGCCCCATTTTTAAGAGGGTTATTTGGTTCTCTAGAGTCTAACTTCTTGAGTTCTTTGTATATATTGAATATCAGCCCTCTATCAGATGTAGGATTCCAATCTGTTGGTTGCTGTTTTTGTCCTAGTGACAGTGTCCTTTGCCTTACAGAAACTTCGCAATTTTATGAGGTCCATTTGTAGATCATTGATATTAGAGCATGAGTCATTGGTGTTCTGTTCAGGAAAATTTCCCCTGTGCCCATGTGTTGTAGGCTCTTCTCCACATTCTTTTCTATTAGTTTCAGTGTATCTGGTTTTAAGTGGACATCCTTGATCCTCTTGGGCTTGAGCTTTATAAAGGAGATGAGAATGGATTGATGTGCATTCGTCTACATGCTGACTACCAGTTGAACCAGCACCTTTTGTTGAAAAATGCTGTCTTTTTTCCCTCTGGATAGTTTTAGCTCCTTTTTCAAAGATTAAGTAACCATCTTCTGGGTCTTTAATTCTATTTTATTGATCTACCTGCCTTTCACTGCACCAATATTATGCAGTTTTTAATCACTATTGCTCTGTATAATAGCTTGAGATGAGGGATGGTGATTCCCCCAGAAGTTCTCTGGTTGAGAAAAGTTTCTGCTACCCTGGGTTTTTGGTCATTTCAAATGAATTTTCCTATTCCTCTTTTTAACTCTATCAAAAATTGAGTTGGAGTTTTGATAGGGATTGCATTGTATCTAGAGCTTGCTTTCAGCAAGATGGCCATTTTTACTATATTAACCTGCCAATCCATGAGCATGAGAAATTTTCCCATCTTCTTAGATCTTCTTTGATTTCTTTCTTCAGAGACTTGAAGTTCTCATCTTACAGATCTTTCGATTGCTTGGTCAAGGTCACACCAAGGTATTTTATATTATTTGTTATTATTGTAAAGGTTGTCATTTGCCTAATTTCTTTTTCAGCCTGTTCATCCTTTGAGTAGAAGAAGACCACTGATTTGTTTGACTTAATTTTCTATCCAGCCAATTTGCTGAAGTTGTTTTTCAGCTGTAAGAGTTCTCTGGTGGAATTCTTGGGGTCACTTAAGTATACTATTGTATCCTCTCCAAGTTGACTTCTTTCTTTCCAATTTGTATCCCTTTGACATCCTTTTTTTGTCTAATTGCTTTGGCTAGGACTGTGAGTACTACATTGAATAGGTAGGGAGAAAACAGGCAGCCTTGTCTAGTTCCTGACTTTAGTGGGATTGCTTCAAGTTTCTCACCATTTAGTTTGATGTTGGCTATTAGTTTGCTGTATATTGCTTTTACTATGTTTAGGTATGGGCCTTGAATTCCTGATCTTTAAAATACTTTTACCATAACGGGTTGTTGAATTTTCTTAAATGCCTTCTCAACATCTATTGAGATGATCATATGGTTTTTATTCTTTGAGTTTGTTTATAGAGTGGATTACATTGATGAATTTCCATATATTGAGCCATGCCTGCATGCTCAATGAAATGCTGGGATGAAACCTATTTGATTATGATAAGTGATCATTTTGATGTGTATTCGGTTTGTGAGAATTATACTGAGTATTTTTGCATCAATATTCAGAAGTGAAATTGGTCTTAAGTTCTCTTTCTTTGTTAGATCTTTGTGTGTTTTAGGTATGACTGTAATTGTGGCTTCATAGAATGAAATTGATAGTGTTCCTTCTGTTTTTTATTTTGTGGAAAGGTTAGAAGAGTATTGGTATTAGGTGTTCTATGAAGTTCTGATAGTATTCTGCACTAAACCCATCTTGGGCTTATTTTGGTTTGGAGACTTTCAATGACTACTTCTATTTCTTTAGGGGTTATGAGACTGTTTAGATGGTTTATCTGATTCTGATTTAACATTGATACAAGGTATCTGTCTAGAAAATTTTCCATTTCATCCATATTTTCCAGTTTTGTTGATTATAGTTGAATCTGATAATTTTTTTTAATTTCCTTGGTTTCTGTTATGTATCCCTTTATATTTCTGATTTTGTTATTTGGATACTGTCTCTGTGTCCTTTGGTTAGTCTGTCTAAGATTTTATCTATCTTGTTGGTTTTTTCATAGAACTATCTCCTGGATTTGTTGATTTTTTTATATAGCTCTTTTTCTTTCTACTTGGTCGATCTCAGCCCTGAGTTTGATTATTTCCTGCCATCTCCTCCTCTTAGGTGTATTTGCTTCTTTTTGTTCCAGAGTCTTCAGGAGTTCTGTCAAGCTGCTAGTTTATGCTCTTTCCAGTTTCTTTTTGGAGGTACTCAGAGCTATGAGTTTTCTTCTTAGCACTGCTTTCATTGTGTCCCATAAGTTTGGGTTTGTTGTGCCTCATTTTCATTAAATTCCAAAAAGTCTGTAATTTCTTTATGTATTTCTCCCTTGACCAAATTATTATTGAGTAGGGTGTTGTAGCGGCTATTCCTGGTTGTCAACTTGACTATGTCTGAAATGAACTACAATCCAGAATTAGAAGGCTCACCTGTGGCCCTAATCTGGAGGCTGAGACATACAAGTTTCTGACCTGAATCTTGGCATGGAGACCTTGAGGAATAGTGGCTACGAATCCCATAGGATTAACATAGAAAGCTCTATGAGTTCAAGATCATCTGGGTTTAAGGGTGTGGTGGCATAGTGGCTATGAATCCTAGAAGATTAAGACTGGAAGATCTACGAGTTCAAGCAAGGTCATCTGGGGTTAAAGGTGTGATGGCACACACCTTTAACCTGGGCCATACTTTTTGCTGGAGACCTATATAAGGACATTGGAAGAAGGAAGGCTCTCTCTCTGTTTCGACTGTTTGCCTTGTGGGACTGAGCAATTGCTGGATCCTTGGACTTCCATTCACAGCTGCTGCCTCGACTGTTGTTGGGAGTTGATTGTTGGACTACAAACTATAAGTCATCAATAAATCCCTTTACTACATAGAGACTATCATAAATTCTGTAACTCTAGAGAACCCTGACTAAGACAGGTGTTGTTCCTCTTCCACATGTATGTGGGCTTCCTGTTGTTTTTGTTGTTGTTGAAGACCAGTTTTAATCTGTGGTAATCTGAGAGGATGCATGGGATTATTTCAATCTTTTTGTATTGGTTGAGGTCTGTTTTTTCACCAATTATATGGTCACTTTTGGAGAAGGTACCATGAGGTACTGAGAAGAAGGTATATGCTTTAGGATAACATGTTCTATAAATATCTGTTAAATCAATTTGTTTCATAACTTCTGTTAGTTTCACTGTGTCTCTGTTTAGTTTCTGTTTCCGTGATCTGTCTTTTGCACAGGTTGGGGTATTGAAGTCTCCCAATATTATTGTGCATGGTGCAATGTGTGCTTTGACCTTTTGTAAAATTTCTTTTATGAATGTACATGTCCTTGCATTTGGA
>JADRCD010203763.1:0-34621 GCA_019843815.1 Montemys delectorum
TCTACAGTCAGTGCAATCACCATCAATATCCTAACACAATTCTTCAATGACATGGAAAGAGCAATTCTCAAATTCATCTGGGAAGGGAAAAAATGCAGAATAGTGAAAACAATACTTAAGGATAAAAGAATGGCTGGGGGGGGGTGTGAGTCACCATCCCTGACCTCAAGCTTTACTACAGAGGAATAGTGATAAAAACTAAATAGTATTGGTACAGAGAAAGACTCATTGATCAATGGAATAGAATTGAAGATCCAGAAATAAAACCACACGCTTACAAGAACTTGATCTTTGATAAAGAAGCTAAACATATACAATGGAAAGAAGAAAGCATCTTCAAAAAAATGGTGCTGACCTAGCTCACTGTTGATATGTAGAAAAATAAAAATAGACCTATATTTGTCTCCTTGCAGAAAGCTCAAGTCCAAGTGGATCAAGGATCTCAACACAAAACCTAACACATTAAATCTAATAGAAGAGAAAGTGGAAAAGAGCCTTGAACTCATTGACACAGGGGTAAATTTCCTAAATAGAATTCCAATGGCTCATGCTGTAAGATCAAGAATTGATAAATGGGACTTCATGAACTAGAAAGCTTCTGTAAGGCAAAGGACATAGTCAATAAGACAAATCAGCAACCTACAGATCAGGAAAAAAAATCTCCACTAACCCCACATCCGATAGAGGGCTAATATCCAAAGAACATAAAAGAGGTTAATCACCATAAAACCAAACAACCCAATCAAAATGGGGTATAGAACTAAACCAAAAATTCACAACAGAGGAATCTTAAATGTCTGAGAAACACCTAAAGAAATGTCCAAAGTCCTTAGTGATCAGAGAAATGCAAATCAAAACAACCCTAAGATTCCACATTACACCAATCAGAATGGCTAAGATCAAGACCTCATATAACAACACATGTTGAAGAGGATGTGGAGAAAGAAGAACACTACTCCATTGCTGGTGTGATTGCAAACTTGTACAACCACTCTGGAAATCAATCTGGAGGTTCCTCATAAAATTAGAAATAGATCTACTTGAAGACCCAGGTATAACATTCTTGGGAATATACCCAAAAGATTCCCTACCATGCCACAGGGGAACAGGTTCCACTATGTTCATAGTGGCCTTATTTGTGATAGCCAGAAGTTGGAAACAACCTAGGTGTCCCATGACAGAATAATGTATACAAAAACTGTGGTTCATTTACACATTGGAATACTACTCACTAATGAAGAATGAGGACATCCTGAGTTTTGCAGGCTAATGGATGGAATTAGAAAATATCATCCTGAGTGAGGTAACTCAGACCCTAAAGGACATGCATAGTATTTACTCACTAATAAGTGGATATTACAAAAAAATTACAGAATACCCTAGATACAGTCCACAAAACTCAAAAAGGTCAACAAGTTGAAGTGTCTAAGTGAGGACGCCTCAGTCCCACTTAAGAGAGAGAAGAAAGCAACCACAAGTAGGGAGGGAGGGAGGGAAGGATGTGAGAGATATATTGGATAGGGGTGGGGAGTGATGGGGAGAGGGGAACCTGATCTGGTATTGGGCGAAGGAAAAGGACTGAAGCCCTGAGGGTCAGCAAAAAGAATGGAAACAGGCAACCTTGGGAAATAGAAGGTGGGGGGTCCCTCCAGAATGCACCAGAGACCTGGGACATAAGAGACTCTCAGGAATCAAAGGGAAGGATCTTATATGAAATGCCCAACAGTTGTGAGAGGAAACTTATAGAGCCCACCTTCAGCAGAAAGACAGGGCACAAAGTGAGGGATGGTGCTGCTATCCC
Source organism: Montemys delectorum (assembly GCA_019843815.1). Lineage (NCBI taxonomy): Eukaryota > Metazoa > Chordata > Mammalia > Rodentia > Muridae > Montemys > Montemys delectorum. The sequence goes on from JADRCD010203763.1 coordinate 1,802, forward strand.
ACAGTCACATCTCTGACCCATAATTGTTCCTATCTGAAAGAAGTACAGGGATGGAAAAGGAGATGGGCCTGAGGAAAAGAAGGTCCAGAGACAGGCCAAGAGTGGGATCTAGCTCTAGGGGAGGTCTCAAGGCCTGACACTATTACTGAGGCTGTGGAGCACTCACAAAAAGGGACCTAGCATGACTGCACCCCAAAAGACTCACCAAGCAGCTGAAAGAGTCAGGTGGAGATATTTACATCCAACCAATGGACAGAAGGGCAATCCTGTAGGAGGACCAGCAGTCTCAATAAATATGGACCCCTGAGATCTCTCAAACACGGGGTCACCAAACAGTCAGGGTACACCAGCTGATATGAGGCCCCCAACACACATACAGTAGAGGACTTCCAGGTCCGTGTTCATTCAAAGATGATGCACTCTAACCCTCAAGAGACTGGAGGCCTCAGGGAGATTAGAGGTCAGGTGAGGAGTAGAGACAAGGAAGTAGGGGGAGGTGTGGGATATGAAGCAGTTGGAGGATGGATGGGGGGGTGAGGAATGGAATATGGAGTGTAAAAATAAATTAATTTATAAAATACAAAATAAAAACACAGAAAAAAAAAACAGAAAAAGTGAACTGTAGGGTATCAGTGTGCCACACAGTGTACCCTGTTGTCACATATCTTCAACTCAATTCAAATCTTCATTTCAATGAGTCTGTTTCAAGGTCTCTGGCTTCTGCTACTGTCCATACTGGATGCTCATGGGGGACTTCTCTCAGATATCCTATTGCCACCCTGAGTCATGCAGATCCTACAGCTCTGGATCTACAGGAATACCTCTTTTACATGTACCAGCAGATCATAGATAAGGTAGACATTGTAATGGGACAACTCAAAAGTCCTGGATCTGGGTCTGGGAAATAGCTGAGATTGTCAGTCAACCAGGCCTTCTGAACCAGCTCGACCACAGTAAGCTCTCCAGCCTATTCTTTCTGAGTGTGGTGGTTTGTAAGGCATAAGAACATCTTATTATGGTGCCATAAGTATCAGTCCAGACCATCTGCATGTCAGTGGTAACAAAGACGTGCATGTCAATACAGACCCTGGCTGCTATAGGACCATGGACCCAGATAGAGCCACTACCTTGCAATCTCACTATTGCAATTCATTTGTCTTAGAAGGACTTGTATCATGGGTCTGGGTGTCCCCATTGCTACAGATGACAGTGTAGGCTACTCAGTCAGAATGCCATGCCCCCCCCCACATTGGTGACACAGCCCTCAGATATCCACATCATCCCCAGGATCAGCCTAGGGAAAGGACATCTTCTTGACTTTTAGTGATACCTTGGGCCATAGATATTGACACAGATCCCAGCTGCATCAAGACCATGGACCCAGACATGACCAATGGAAGCTACCCAGGCCAGAACATTACCATGGCCTCTTCATATGTCCTCATACCCATCTAGTCTCCACTTCCACCTTTCTCCAGTGTATGAAACTCTCATCTTCACTTTCTGTAACACCTCTCCTCCCTGTATTCCATCTTTTCTATCTCTCCATTGGAATTCATTTGTCTTAGAAGCACTTGTGGCTGCTGCTTGGCTGTCTTTCTTCTGGCTGTTACATTCAGCAAGCCTGTGGCAGGTGATTGGGTGTCTTTCTTCCAGCCAACCCACTCAACATGGTCCAGGCAGGAGATCTTGTGTTTACTCTAATGTCACAAGTTTATTTTGTCTTTTAAGATGAATACAATTTCGATGTGTATATGTAGCACCATTCTCTTTATCTATTCCTTTCTTAGCAGATATCTAGACTGATATAATATATTGCCTATTTTAGACTTGAAGACATAAATTTCTCACAAACAAGAGTGTCTGAAAAAAGCCCAAAAAAATGTCACTATAAAAGCCCAGAGGGAACATACCATATTTACAAGTGGTAGCCAATAATATACTAAATACAAAAATAAATAAATAAAACTATTTCCCTTAAATCTGGAAAACAGGTATTCCCTATCCAATCTTACTCTATATGGTGCTTAACATCCTAGCTAGAGCAATAAGACAAAGAAATAAAAAAGTATACTAATAGGAAAAAAAGGGAATTGTATCCCAATTTGTAGATGGCATTACCCTCAATTTACAAGACACCAAGTCTCTTAGATCTGATAAATACTTTTAGCAGAGTGCAGCTTTTCTATATACCAATAACAAACATGTCATGAAGGAAATCAATCAGGGAAAAAATAAAAGTTTATCCATGATAACTTCAACCAAATGTACCTAGGAATGAGTCTAACAAAAGAAGTCAAAGATCATTGTAATTGAAACATTAAACATAGAAATTTGATAATACACTAGAAGATGAAAAGACTTCTAATGTTCATGAATTGCCAGAAATAATGTTATGGAAATGACTATATTATCAAAGCTGAGCTCCATATTCAATACAAATGCCATTAACATTTGAGAGACATTGTTTAAAGAATTAGTGAAGACAATATTAGTGAAGACTATATATATATATATGCATATATATATTAACCTATATGAAAGCCACCTAAAATATATCAAAGGCATTGATAAATGAGCAAACACTTTGATATTGCTAGTAGCGTATATCAGTAAATGTTTCAAGAAATAAAAGGAATTCTAGTAACATAGGTAATGATACTATGAATTAGCAAATAGAAGATAATTGAGTTTAAAAATCTTTATATACCAAAGGAAGCAAGCAGTTAACTGAAAAGATATACTGGATATTGGGTGAAAGGTATCTAGCTCTAGAATAAAAAGAAGCAAATACACCCAAAAGTAGGAGACAACAGGAAATAATCAAGCTCAGGGCTGAAATCAACCAAGTAGAAATGAAAATAAGTATATAAAGAATCAACAAAACCAAGATCTTGTTCTTTGAGAAAATCAACAAGTTAGGTAAACTCTTAGCCAGACTAATTAGAGGGCATAGAGACAGTATCTAAATTACCACAATCAGAAATGAAAGGGAGACATAACAATAGAAATTAAGGAAATTTGAAAAATCATGAGATACTATTACAAAAGCCTATACTCAACAAAACTCAAAATCTGGAAGAAATGGACAATTGACTAGACAGATATCAGGTATCAAAGTTAAATCAGGATCAGATAAACCATCTAAACATTCCTATAACCCCTAAAGAATTAGAACCAGTAATTAAAAGTCCCCCAACCAAAAGAAGCCCAGGACCAGTTGGATTTAGTGAACAATTCTATCAGACCTACAAAGAAGACCTAATACCAATACTCTTCAAACTATTCCACAAAATAGAAACAAAAGAAACATTATACATCTCATTCTATGAAGCTTAAATTATGCTCATACCTAAACCACAAAAAGAAAGAGAACTTCAGAATACATTCACATAAGAATATTGATACAAAAATACTCAATAAAATTCTCAGAGTCCAATAACACATCAAAATGATCATCTACCATGATCAAGAACAAGTAGCATACACCAGCTGATATGAGACCCCCCCCACACACACACACATACAGTAGAGGATTTCCGGGTCTGTGTTAATTCAGAGATGATGCACCTAACCCTCAAGAGACTGGAGGTCCCAGGGAGTTTAGAGGTCAGGTAGGGTGGGGGTGGGGACATCCACATGGAAACAGGACATGGGGAGGAGGTATGGGATGTGGAACAATTGGAGGGCGGATGAGGGGGAGTAAAATATAAAGTGGAAAAAATAAATTATTTATAAATAAAATAAAAAATACTCAATAAAATTTTTAACAAACCGAGTCCAAGAACACATCAAGCAATCATCCACCATGATCAAGTAGGCTTTATCCCAGGGATGGAGGGATGGTCCAATATATGGAAATCCATCAACATAATCCACTATGTAAATAAACTAAAAGAAAAAAAGCACATGATCATTTTATTAGACACTGAGAAAGCATTTAACAAAATTCAACACCCCTTCATGCTAAAAGAATTGTAATGATCAGAAATCCAAGGCTCATACATAAATATAGTAAAAGCAATATACAGCAAGTCAGTAGCCAACATCAAACTAAATGGAGAGAATCTCAAATCCCACTAAAATGAAGGTCTAGACAAGGCTGCCTGCCCACTCTCTCCCTACCTATTTAATATAGTACTCGATGGAAAGATCTTCCATGGTCCTGGATTTGCAGGATTAATATAGCTCAAAGCCAACCATTGGACTGAGCATTGGGTCCCCAATGGAGGAGTTAGATAAAGAAGCTGAAGACAACAATATCAACCATCCTGATCCCCCAGAACTCCCAGGGTTTAAACCATCAACCAAAGAGTACATACACATGGAGGGACCCATGGCTCCAGCTGCATATGTAGTAGACTATGGCCTTGCAGGGCATCAATGGGAGGAGAGGCTCTTTGGTCCTGTGAAAGCTCAATGCCCCAGTGTAGAGGAATGCCAGGGCACGGAGGTGGGAGTGAGTTGGGATCACCTTCCTAGAAGCATGAGGAGGGAGGATGGGATAGGTATTTCTGGAGGTGAAACCAGGAAAGGGGAACATTTGAAGTGTAAATAAAGAAAAGATCCAATAAAATAAGGTGAAAAAAGAGCAAACTAAAAGGCCAGTTTTCATGCAACAAAGTCTAGTTAATTCACTGAGGCTTGGGTGGAATCATTTCTTTGGTTTATAATCTGGGCCATCTCTGTAGTAAATAGGTGTTTGCTCACCTCTCCCCAGGGAAAGGACCAGCAAAATCATGGTCATATAATAAGTGTATATTTATGTTTATATCTGTATCTCTATCTGATATATTCCTAATGCATTGAAAAAGATAATTGTTCTTCATTAACTAACTTTTTGGAAAGTTATTTATCATAAATTGTTATATCCCATATAAATTCCCCAAATTTCATAGCTAAAAAGTAAATTGTTATATCATACTTAGACTATATGTGTTTTTTAGCTAGGGAAGTTTTGTTGAAAATACAACAGAAATATTAAGTATTTAACTTCAAAAAAATGTGAAAGTATTGAATATCTTAATTATTACCATGAAAGAAATATAGGATTGAAGAATATATACTTAGAAGATATGACAAAGTAAATAATACAGCTCTACTAGAAAATGTCGAAATGGGACAACAAAATAATGTTGGAATTGGAAACACATGATTAACTTTTTAAACAAAATGTTAAACTTCCTGGAAAAATAAATTTTAAAAATAGTCAAAAAAAACATAAAACAGTTAATATAGTGAATTTAAAATGAAGTAAATATTCTCTGACATTCTCAGGAAGTGAAACTCATAAAATCATCTCAGAATGTAACTCTGGATAAACAAATTCAGAATTCTAAAAGAATCGTAGAATAGAATTAAAATTTAAGTTTAATCCAATAGAATTAAAATATCAAATGTCCACTATGGCTTCATATGTTGAAAACTTGTTCTCCATCTTTTGATACTGTTTGGGTAGGAAGTGGTGGGAATAACAGAAAGTAAGATATAATCAGAGGCAGAACACCACTAGGACATGATGCTCCCTCCCCCACACACACTCTGCTTTCTTATTGCATAGAGATGGGTAGCTTTACACTTCATATCCTGTCTGCTAGGTAGTGAAACTCTGTTTTACCTCTGGTCCAAAATAATGAATGCATATAATTAATACAATTATAGGTTATAACTTTTGATTCATTGTACACCTTTCATGACTTAAGGTAAGTTTCACAAGTTGTTTTCACAGCAGTTAAAAAAAAATAAATGTTTGTTTGATTGCTGGCTTCACATGGGGCTGGGGACAGTGGAATCAAAAGTTCAAGTCAGAGACTGGAAACAACCTAGATGCCCCTCAACAGAAGAATGAATAAAGACAATGTGGACATTTATACAATGGAATACTACTTAGCTATTAAAACCAAATATATCGTGAAAATTTCAGGCAAATGGATAGAAGTAACAAAGATCATCCTGAGTGAGGTAAGTCAGACCCAGAAAGTCACACATGATATATACTCATTTATAAATGGAGATTACTTATAATCGATAAAGTACTAGATAACCTGGCTACAAATCACCCATCCAAAGAAGCTAAGTAATGAGGCAGGGAAAAAGGGAGGATGCTTGAATCTCAATGAGAAGGAAAAATTAAAAAGGAAGTTGGAGGTGGATAAAGGGATGAAAATAAGTGGCAGGAGTTGGGGCCAGAAACATGGGTGGGGTTCAAGTATGAGGAGAGATGGGAGAGGTCGAGAGACAGAACTAACATTGACTGGAGCACAGGGTTATCTCTGGTACAAACTGAAGACCTGGGCTGGGGGAAGCTCCCTAGAGTCTATGGGGGTGACCTTAGCTGAGACTGCAAGCAGCTGGGGATATGGAGCCTGAAGTAACCACATTCTGTAGCCCGATGGGACTTCCAGAGAGAGGTAGAACACAAACCTGCCATCAAAACCTTAGAACCACGGTTTGCTTTGCCTATAAGAAGTGCAGTGATAAAGATGAAACAGAGATTGAGGGAATGGCCAACCCATGATAGACCCAACAAGAGACCCATCCCATGGGAGATAGCCCACCTGTGATACTATTAATGATACTGTTATGCTTGCAGATAGGATCTTAACAACTGTTTTCTGAGAGATTTCATCCAGTAGCTGATGGAAACAGATGCAGAGACCCCCACGCAAGCATTGGACAGAGGTCAGGGAATCTTGGAGAAGAGTTGGGGGAATGATTGAGGGAGCAAGAGAGGTAAAGGACATCATAAGAAGACCTACAGAATCAACTACACTGGGCCCATGTGGGGTCACAGAGACTGAACCACCCACCAAAGAGCATGCATAGGCTGAACCTCGGGCTCCCCACAAATGTATCAGATATGCAGGTAGATCTTTATGTGGGTCTCCTAACAATTGGAATGGGGGCCTCTCTCTGACCTCTGTTGCCTGCCTTTGGATCAATTTCCCCTAGCTGGGCTACCTTTTCTGGCCTCGCTGAAAGGGTATGTGTCTAGTTCTGCTGCAAATTTATGTATGGAGAGTGAGTTGGTACCCATGGGGGCACTCCTTTCCTGATAAAGAAAAGAAGAGGGTAGGGGAGGAACATGTATGTGATGGTGGGACTCAGAGGAGAGGAGTTACTGGTCAAGGGGCTTTGATCCTGATATAAACTGAATAACTAACTAACTAAATAAATAAACAAAAAAAAATGCTTCAAGGCAATCCTCAGCTACATAGTGAACTACACCTTTAATCCCAACACTTGGGAGGCAGAGGCAGGCAGATTTCTGAGTTTGAGGCCAGCCTGGTCTACAGAGTGAGTTCCAGGACAGCCAGGGCTACATAGAGAAACCCTGTCTCGAAAAAAACAAACAAAAAAACTCCCAAAAAAACAAAAACCAAAGAAAACAAAAAGATTACAGTCAAAGAAAGGAGGGAAAAGGAATAAAAATGTGAATGAATGAACAAAGGACCAAAAAAGAGGGATAATGGTGAAAGAATATATGATTATCATATCACCTAGCTGTACTTTAAAAATTTATCTTATGAATGTATCAGAATAATGTCATTTTGGCTTATTACAGCATTATTTGAAATAGTATATACATAATTGTTATCTGAACCTTAAAAAAGAGATCTGCTTGAGAAAGGATCAATACGGACGATAAAACACTACTCAACCTATAAAATGATACTATCATCTTGTTTTATTGGAATATATTGCTTTTCCTGAGTCATACATGTACAGCAGTATTCAAAATAATTTATTTTTCTTTTTACACAGATATAGTAATAGAAAATCTATACATAATTTGAATCTATATATGTTCATATATATTTTTAACTACAAAGGGAATCTGAGTGCTATGTGATTGTAACTTTTTGCTTTATAGTTATACATTCTGTATCTTTAATGTACTATATTTTATATTTATTAACTTAATAATAAAGTCTGTAAAATAAAAATAAAACTCTATATTAATGTTTTGCTATTATATCAGGCATATATGAGAAGTAATGGAGCAAGAAAATTTCATATTTGCTTAAAGTTCATTGCCACCAGACACTTTTTTCTTTTCCACCTCCTTTTTTTTAATTGAACACAGATTATTCCTTAATATAATATTTTCAGACCACATTTTCCCATTCCTCTACACCACCCAGCTGTTCCCCACCAACCCTCTCCTCCAGATCCTCTCCCCCTTCATTTCCCTTCAGAAATGAGGAGGCAAAAATTTAAAAAAAGGAGTGACAGCAATAGAAATTGACAAGGTAAGCTACAAAAAGTCAAGGCAAAACCTTCATATTGAGACTAAACAAGACAACCCAGTAAGAGGAGAACAGTCTCAAGAGCAGGCAAATACTCAGAGGCACACTTGTATTCCTCTAAGGACTCCTACAAAAACACCAAGCTAATGGTCACAAAATATACATCCATGAAGGTCACATGCTTACCACTTCAGTCTCTGTGAGCTCAATGAGCTTAGCTCATTCAGTAGGACATGTTCTCCTGGTGTTTCCAAACCCTCTTACTCCTACAATCTTTCCTCACCTCTTCTGTAGATTTCCTAGAGCTCCTAAGTCAGGGACTTAATGGGAACCTCCAATTTAGATTCTCTGCAAAGTGTCTGGCTGCGGCTGTTTGCAGCTACTCTTACCTGCTGCTAGAGGAAGGCTCTCTGATGAAGACTCAACAAGGCATGGACTAATGAGTATAGTAGAATATTATTAGGATTTATTTATTTATTTATTTATTTATTTTTGCCAATCATCCTTAGTTCTACCATTGGTCTCTGAGTAAAACCAAACATTGATTGACTAGTCCCACAAGATCTTTAAGTAAAACCAAACATTGATTGACTAGTCCCACAAGATCTGTGCCAGGATTTCCCCAGCATATCTTGTAAGCAGGATAGATTTTAGGTTGAGGGTTTTTTGAAGGGGTTGGTATCCAGGTTTCTCTTTCCATAGCCTATACTGTACTTTCCTGAACTAAAGAGACTAGAATGTAGGGATGAAGATTCCATGTAGGCACAGCTCAACTTCTCTATGTTCTTCAAACTGTATAGATGCTCAGTGAATGGTATTCATTAATTATTGCAGTTTCTACAGCTGTTATGATATCAATTCACATATACTCACATTATACTTACCCACCCTTTTTTTAAAGATTTATTTATTTTATGTATATGAGTACACACTGTAGCTGTACAGATAGTTGTGAGACTTTATCTGGTTGTTGAGAATTGACTTTTAGGACCTCCACTTGCTCAGGCCAACCCCGTTCGCTCAGGCTCACTCTAGTCTGCCCTGTTTGCCCAGTCCCTAATATTTATTTATTATTATAAATAAGTACACCATAGCTGTCTTCAGATGCACCAGAAGAGGGCATCAGATCTTATTATGGGTGGTTATGAGCTATCATGTGCTTGCTGTGATTTGAACTCAGGACCTTTGGAAGAGCCGCCGGTGCTCTTACCCGCTGAGCCATCTCACCAGTCCCTACTTACCCACTCTTTATACCCATTTCACTTTACAGAGATGGTAAATACATCATAAATAAAAATCTACATCATAAATAAGAATTGAAAATAATTATTGTGGTAGTTTGAATGGAAATGGTTTTCATAGATCCAAAGAAATTGGCACTATTAAGAGATCTGTCCTTGTTGGAGTAGGTGTGCTCTTGTTAGAAGAAACCTGTAATTGGAAGTGGGCTTTGACGCTTTAAATATTCAACCAGGATCAATGTCACTATCTCTTCCTGTCATCTACCAATCCAGACATAGCACTCTTCAGCCACCTCTCCAGCATGTCTGCCCATGAGCCACCGTGTTTCCTGAGTGTTGATAATGGACACAAACTCTGAAGTGTGAGCTGTCTTGTTTTCCTTTAAAACAATTGCTGTGGTCATGGTGTCTTCTCATAGCAGTGAAAACCCTAAGATAACTATTGAACAAATTCCCCTATAAAGATGCACACTAGTGTCACTCACACATACATGTGTAAAATGTCAAAAATATTCAATATTATTAAGGGATTTGTACTGTTTTACTTGTTCTGGGCTCCTATTTTATTCAGTAATACTTTTGTATTTCGAACAAATTCCTGGGTGCTGCTGGTGCTCCTTTTTGCTCCCAGACCCCTATGAAACCCATCTCATGTACTAGGACCCCTTGAAATCATATATAGCATCTTTTGGTAATACCAGGACTCACTGAACAAATTTAATTTATACTTTTGATTTGTAGTTGTCTATAACATCTTACCAAATGTAATGTATTTAAGAAAAAGACATATACAATCAATCTTGGAATTCTTGGAAGGTGATTTTGCATTAAGTCCTGTATGTAGGTGCTTTGTAATCATAAAATAGAAGCCAGGCAGTGCTCTGTGTAAGAATCTTGACCCCCTAGCCTCTAACTAGATTCTAGGTCACAGTTCAGAACTCTTTCTGCCATTAAGCCATTGTGCTTGAGTCAGAAAATAACTCAAAGTCTCTACACAAGAATTTTCAGAAGTCCGATGTGTCTTCCTTACAGATATATTGATGCCTATTTATTTATTTCTATTGAGAGGGCTGATTAAAGTGGTAGGCAATAGCAAATTCTGAAAGTCAATAATATTAAAGCAACTTGTCCTCTATTACAGTTGAATACTAATTTTTAATGTTGAATCTCTGAAAATTTCATTTTTTCCAAAAGTCAGAGTGTATACACCAATATCAAAGGCAAGAACATAATGGAAGAATTTAATAAATGTGTTCTTTTGGAATTATTTGGAAACATGGATTAAAATTGGTCACATTTCTTGAAAAGGTGTCTTAAATAATTAATATAATTCACTGCTTAAATAAATACTCCTTGAAAAGAAGATTCAACTTAATTACCTATAATTTGAAAGAAATTCTTTTCAAAACTATTCAGTGTGTAATTGTACAATGAAGTAAATATTCAAATTACTTTCTAGCTCATGAACATCATTAGCTGTTGAGCCATTGACATAATTATTAATTTAGTTGTCTATATGTACATAAAACATGCCTGTGTATATTTGTATTATATGCATGTTTGTGCATATGTATCTGTATGTGTGCATGCATATGTCTGTATATATTTGTACAGTTTATATTATAAAACAATTTTCAAATTTATAATTGAGTGGGAGATAAAAAGTGTTCAGAGAATATCATTTTTAGTCTAATTGTTGATTAAATAGACTTTACTTGTTTGGTTAAATGTGAAATTTCCACTAATTGTAACAGTTTCTTCTTCTCTTTCTCAGCGCATACCTAAACATATAAGTCTAAGTCAGGACCATGAAATTATAGTCACAGAAAGCATCTGAAAATATTCTTCATATGGATAACAAATATTGCATTATTTATTAAAGGTAAAGTTCCCCCCATCCCCGGCAATGTGCAAAGAGTTACCTTGCTAGTGGTGATGTTCTTATATCAATCAGGGGCAGAGCAGATGGCAGTCCTTTGTTCATCTTAGCTTGGTGCCTGCCTTGGTGGTCAGAGCTATCTTATGCCTAGGACTCATGAAAATCACTTCGCATCAAATCAAATCCAGGTATCACAGCAGGGGAGGAGGAAGGCAAACAGGGACCTGCTGATCACCATGCTACTCACAGACCTGCCATCCAACAGGGACATAGATACCTGCTTGTAGCCACTCCACATCACTTAGCATGGATGAAGTATGTCACCCACATGAGCAGCCTACAGCAGGAGCCACCATAATGTGTGTTAGTATGTGGTGGTCAGATAAAATAGAAAGAGAAGTAGAACAACTTTAGCATTTTGAAGAGAGATCGAGTTGGAGACTTGAGAGCAAAGAGGAGTACCTTGTTGCCACCATCCAGGTCTACTACCTGGGGGCATGGTGGGGTCCCAGCCTCAGCTGCTGCTGAGGGCCATACTGAGTACGGCTACAAAACAGCTGGGTCCATGGCTCATATTACCACTAGAGAATATTCATATGTGATGTTCCTGGTTGGGGCAGCTATAGGGGACCAGATGGATGTCCAGGGGATGTGCGTAACTGTACTCCTCACTGGATGCAGGCAGCCGATGCAGCACAATAGTGCTGGCTCTGATGGCAAGAGTGTGGGTGAGATGGGCCTGCCTGCCTGTCAGTGTGGGAGAGCTGACCCTACCATTTGTCTCCAGTGTGGTACCACAGACACAGAAGTGATGCTCCCCTCACAGCCCATCCCTAGCTCCTTGACACCTGTGGCAGTCAGGAAAGCTGCCCACAGGGTCCTGAGCTCATGAGAATTATTCCTTCCCCTGACTAGCTGCAACACTTGGGAGAACTAGCCTTGGACCTCACCTGTAGAGCAAAGTAGAGCTGACTCTGGTTAAGAGGGCATAAGTATACCAGACCTGAGAGTAGAGTAGTGGGAAAGCTGACGCTGACACTCCACCGCTTTGAGGTGGAATGAGTGTGTGGGTGATGCCTTCCATTCCTGTCAGCCCTTTTCCTCCTGTACTATCCAGGAGATCTGTCCCTGAAGTCATCAGAGCAGGAAAGCTAGTATGTAGCATCTTACTTGGGCAACACAGTGGAGTTGACAAAGACAGGGATGAGCCAGCCTCGAGGAAAGCCATGAATGCGGTAGAGCCTTCTCAGCACCTCACAGGCTGCTGCACTTGGGAGAATGGGCCTAGCATCTTGACTGGGCAGCACAATGGAGCTGCCTCTGGAAGCATGGATATAGGTGAGGTGATTCTGAGGCCATGATAACAGGAGAGCTGACCCTGCCTCCTGTCAAAGACACCATTGGACAACCATGAAGGAACAGTACTGTAGAGCTTTTCTGGTGGTGTGAATAAGGGAGAGTCAGTGGCCTCAACTACCACCCAGGCCAAGATCCAGGATTCTGAATTGGCCTATATCCAAATTTTTATCATCTTCAAATGGTTGTAATGTGTGAAAGGGTCAGTCCTGCTGTTTGAAAGCTTCAGGATCTCTGTGACACAGTGGAACTACCAAATAATTAGGAGTCCTGTTGAAGATCTAATACTGATGATGTCACAGAATCCATAGATCTCAAACCAGACCAATGCCTCATTTCAATGAATATTTTGCAATGAAAAAGATGTGTGGACAGATACTTATACTGTGAGACCACTGCAACGTACTACAATTTCCATGATGAAATGTTGTCTATGCTTTGTTTTTGTTGCTATTGCTGTGTGTATATGTTTGTGTGTGTATGTGTGTGTGTGTATGTTTTATTGGGGTATATTGCAAATTCAAAGGAGACTGGGAGATGAGCAGGAATGAGATGCATGATGTGCAACTCACAAAGAATCAATAAAATGTTAAAAAATAGTTAAAGAGCAAAGTGTTAATCTTCTTTTTAATTCTGGACAATTAAAAGTTGAGCTTCCACAATAGTGTCTGGTTTTGATGATTGAATATGGGAAGTATTCCTAGGTGGAGCAGTCTCTGCATTGTCCTTCCTTCAGTCTCTTCTCCATAGTTAGTCTCTACAACTCCTTCCATGGGTATTTCATTCCCCCTTTTATGAAGGAATTTGGATGCCAGCAAGTGCTGGATGACAGGAGCCTGGATATAGCTGTCTCCTGAGAGGCTCTGACAGTAGCCAACTAATACAGAAGTAGAGGCTCACAGACATCCTTTGGAATGAGTACAGAGTCCCCAATGAAGGAGCTAGAGAAAGGACCCAAGGAATTGAAGGGTTTGCAGCCCCTTAGGACAAACAACAATATGAACTAACTAGTACCCTCAGAGCTCCCAGGGTGTAAACCACCAACTAAAGGAGTACACATGGTGGGACTAATTGCTCCAGCAGCATATTTAGCAGAGGATATCCAGGTTGGTCATCAATGGGAGGAGAAGCCCTTGGCCCTGTGAAGGTTCTATGCCCCAGTGTAGGGGAATGCCAGGGGCAGCAAGCAGGAGAGGGTGGTGTGGTGAGCAGGGGGAGGGAGGAAGGAACAGGAGTTTACTTTTGTTTTTGTTTTCTTATTTTATTTTATTTTATTTTTATTTTTATTTTTATTTTTATTTTTATTTTTTTTGGAGGGGAAACTGGGAAAAGAGATATTGCATAAAGAAAATGTAATTAAAAAAAAGTCAAGCTTCAAGACAACAATATCTACATTCTAGTCATAATGTTGCTGTAGTACATCGCATCATGAGATCATGTATGAAATAAAAACCATGGGAGCCCATCATTAAGAGCCTTGCTCCAATGTAGGCCTACTTGCTCTTGCAGATAGCTACATAAATGTATTCACAAGTCTTTCATTTCCATCATGCTTCCTAAAAGGACTCATCTCTAAATATTGCTACTGCATGGACATTCTCACACATGTACTTTAGGAGACAGACCTCAGATATATCAGAAATCATCCCTACTTCAGTATTATCACATCTGCTTTTTGTCAATTTCATTAATTTTTGTGGTATTCAAAAAATTCATTAAATGATCCCATACTACTGTTGCCTTAAGAATCACAAGCAAGATCACCTTAAGGATTTGGAAATTTATCAAGAAACCAGTGTAGATTCTATTTCATCTGAATATTTAACTGCTTAATCTAGAAACTAATATATATGTATTATATACACAAACATTAGTTGTATTTTATAGTACAAGTTTGAAAATATATTTTCTACTTTATCTTAAAATTACCTCTATTATAAACATGTTTTATAAAGATTAATATTTTTCTAGTTATTGCTTAACTATAATTAAAGACCTTTTCAATCCTTTTCCACTGGCTGAGTTAATTAGAGCTAAATTAGTGATGTTTGCTAAATTACTAACATTTAATTTAATGGGAAAATATTCTCTTGTAGTATATAAGGAGTTTACAATTCTAAGCAATTAGATACCTTTTTCTCAAATAATATTAAAACTATAGTTTCATGTTACAAGCATCCTATATAAAGTTATGGAATAAACAGTTGAATCCCCTTAGGTTCTAAGATGCTGAAACCTGATAGAATTTGAATATGAAATGCTCCTACAGGTTCACAATTTGTTAGAGTTCTGCATATTTAGAGGTGATGCCTGGCTAATATTGGCAAGTAAAAGAACATCTTTGGAGGTGTTCTGCCCCTGATCTCTTCCTCTCTGTCTTTGCTTCCTTTTTACCACTGTTGCCTCACAACAGGTTCAGAAACATGACTGACAATTCTAAAATTCAACCCAAAGAAACCCTTTCTTTCTCAAGTTCCTTACGTCAGCTGTTTGGTCACAGGGACAAAAATCAAATATTAGCTAACACAAATCCTAAACTCAAATACTCTGGTATTAGAGGTAGAGATCTAGGGAGACACTTATACCATAAAGTTGAAGTGCTAGTGAATGCAAGACCTGAGTGGGTATTCCAGGGGCGGGACCTGTAGTCTTGATGCTATAAAACTAGTGAGTTCAATAATTGTGAAAAATGCATACTTTTCAGGATTTTAGCTAAGACTGAGTGTAAGCATTTATACCATGAAAACTATATTATAAGGTCTAATGCATCCATGTGCAGAGAAATCTTCTCAACGCTATTATGGAAATTCCTGTAGATCCCATAGCTAGTGACTGTCCTCTTGATTACGGATATGAGCCACTTAAAATGTATATCATACTAGCATCAGAACTCTAGAGAGAAAGTAAAAGATGAGCATTTCAAGTTTCAGGGGAATAATTGAAGGCAATACAAAGCAAATTAAAGTAAATTCATGTTATTTTTCTTGCAACTAATTTTGGAATATTGAACTCATGTGATCTTCTTTGCATATTGGCCTCAGTCTTCAAAACATTGTCATAGGGAAGCCTCCATACCATATTAAAAATGGTATAGGGGAGGTCAACCACAATGTAGGCATACTTTATTATCAGGGTAGAAAAATAACAATCAGAAAAGATAAGCCAAATAAGACTATTTTAGTTTATTTTTAACTTGGAATTTTATTAGTTATAGAGTACTTGGTAGCACATGGGGAAAGTTAAGTTCTATTCTAAGCACCATGAGAACTGCCTTGACGTTGGATTTCTTGATGCCTGCCTACCTTTACGTTCCCTAGTATGCCTCCTTACATCTGGGTATCAGGGTGAGAAATGGTGCACAGAGCACTAGACTCCCACTGAACAAAACCACATGAAACACTGTGACTGAAGTAGTTTGGGGAGAAAATGGTTTATCTAGCTATGCTTCCACATCACAGTTTGTCATCAAAGGAGGTCAAGGTAGGAACTCAAGCAGGAAAGGAACCTGGAGGCAGGAGCTGACACAGAGACCACAGAGAGATGCTGTTTAGTGGTGTGCTCCTTATTGCTTACTCAGCCTGATTTCTTATAGAGCTCAAGAACACCAGCCCGGTAATGGCACAATCCATCCCTTATCAACAACTAATGAATAAAAAGCCCTCCAGCCTTACCCAGAGCCTGATCTTATAAGGTGATTTCTCCAATTGAGATTCTCTCCTCTGATGACTCTTTCTTATGTCAAGGTGACATAAAAAATCACAAATGTCATCTTGACACATGAACACATAACTTTTCAACTAGAACCTTTTCTTTCTCACTTACCTTTAAGTTAGGATGTTGATATTAGTATCACAATATAAAACCATAGTCCTTACAAATTAAAAAAGTGTCATAGCTCTTACAAACTTAAACATATTAAAAGTTGTCTCCTTAAAATATCTCATGCCTTTAAAAATCCAAACTCTCCATTAAAAGTTTAAAGTCTTTTAGCTGTGGGCTCCTATAAAATCAAAATTACATCAACACTTTCTTCAAAACTGAAGAACCAGGGGTAGTTACAATTTGAACAGGGTAAAATCAATCTCTAAGAGTGTAAATAACTCCACATCTAGTTATCAGAGGTTCATTCAATATCTTCTCGGCTCCTCAAAGGAATATGGGTTACTTCTCTGGCTCTGTGTGTAGTACACACAGCTTGTCTCCTAGGTTCCAGCTGATTCCACTGCATGACTACTATTGTTCTTGGTTGTAATCCCATGGCACTGGCATCCCCCAAACTGCTGGTGTCTGTTGCTGCAACTGGCTTGCACTTTCAACAGTATGTTCTCCTGGCTCTTTTTCAATGCTGCCAGAGAGCAACAAGCCTCAGCCACTCTCGATGACTTCTTCACACTTTCAAGTTCAGCACTACTTGGGTGATTCCTATGCTACCAACTTCTGTCAGCACAAGGTACAGCCTTGGCTTTGTCTGTATCACAGCTTCTACATGCTGGACGTTGAAGAAACACTCTGTAGAAGATTGGACCTCAGTGATGCTCGTCACTTCTTAAGCACTGCTAGTTCCTGATCTCTGTCAGAGGAGCATCAAATATCCTGGGAAAGCAAATGTCTTCCTTTAGTAGTTCTGATATTTTCTAAATGTTTTTAAAAACTGTTTTCAGAAATTATACTGGTTCATTTTGAGTGTTTCCTACAGAAAAGAGCTTTATTTTTCTTTCTTTCTTTATTATTTATTTATTTATTTATTTATTTATTTATAATCATAATATTTACACCTCTTCCTAAATCAAAGATTTGGCTTGGTGTAAAAAATGACAAAGGACTCTAATTTTTTAGCCATAAGTTATTGTAATTTTTAAAATTTATATTTTTTCTACTTGGTAGAACTATACATACACACATATAGATGCACATGTATTTATAATTAGAAAGATATAAATATTCATATAACTTCTAATATCTGCAGCATATCTTAAGGAAAATAAAAATATTGTCTATGTCATAATACTCTTGTCAATATTAAAATAACCATTTTTACACAGAAAGATAAAAGAAATTATTTTTGCTTAATTATCATTTGTCTAGGAGTCACCTTTCATGAATATTCTAATTATAGGAAGTTGCTAATACTCATTTCAGGGAATGAGAGATGTATCAGTATTTTCATAGGACAAATTATATTTCAAAAATATTATAAAGTTTTCAAAAATTAAGATTTAGTATCAAGAAAAAGACATCACTACATAGTTAAACATTTACATGCTCACTAACTGCCCAGGCTGCAAGCTAAAGAAACAATGCTTTTTTAACCACTCACTGGAATTTCCTTCAATCTATAATTCTTATTCTGATTGTTATACTTTTCTTTAATCTTTAAATTAATAAGAGAAGCTATTTTTCAACTATATGTATGTCAGTCAAAAATACTACCTTCTGAGAAAATACAAAATCTATTAGTTTTAGTTATGTGTGTATTTCCTTCCTTCCTTCCTTCCCTCCTTCCCTCCTCATTTTCTTTCTTTTTTTCTGTCTTTCTGCCTTGTCCTTGTGAGTATATGCCACATGCCTGCTAGTATCTATGCAGATAATAAGAGGATTTCAGATCTTCTAAAGCTGGAGTTACAGACTGTTGTGTGTCATGTAATATGGGTGGTAAGAACCAAAGTCTAATCCTCTAGAAGCACAAGCCTTAACCATTGAGCAATCACTTTAGTCCTGACCAACAAAATATTTAGTGGCAATTTAGTATACTTTCCCCCTCTGGTTTCTACTAAGAGGTGGACGAAAGTAGAGCCTTTTCAGAATTTGTGATTTGTCATAACATTCAAAAGAAAGCCTCAGTTAGCTTAATTAATGAAGCTCCCATGGGATGGAAATGATATATAATGGAGATGTGTCTTTACACTTGTAAAGTGGTGATGGAGCTGGTTTTGAAAGGATGAATGGAACCTGTGGAAATAAGGAGAAAAGCAAAGATTTCCAGTTTAGAAGAAGTGCTTTATGAGAAGGTAGAGAACTTTGCTATCAAGCACAAGTACTTGATATGCACTTGAAGCTCATGGTGCCTACAGTAAAGAGGTAGAAGAAGACTAGAAGATAAGGCTGATAGACACAAATTTCTGACTTGCCACACAGAAGTAGATTATCTTGTTTGAAAATAACGTGCTCTTAGCTGGGGAGTGGTGGCTCACGCCTTTAATACCAGCACTTGGGAGGCAGAAGCAGGCAGATTTCTGAGCTCAAGACCAGCCTGGTCTACAGAGTGAGTTCCAGGACAGCCAGGGCTACACAGAGAATCCCTGTCTCAAAAAACAAAAACAAGAAAAAAAAAGAAAGAAGAAAGAAAATAAGGTGCTCTTAAAGACTAAACTATTAATTAAATTTGTAGTTACTCAGTGGAAAATATGAATGTTACTGTTGTTTTTATTATTACTATTGTTTTAAGTCAGGGATTTACTCTAGCTAAGTCTGTCTGGAAACTAACTCTACTATACAGGCTAGTTTGTAATTCATGGCTCTCTATCTGACTTGTAATGGGATTGCAAGAACTATCCAGTCGGTAAGGAAAAGTAATATATCTGTGAAATATTTGCCTCCTCATAACAGCAATTACTAGGTAAGTAAATGTTACATTGTATTGTGGCAGAATTTGGTATTATTGTCAAACAGTTATGTAACTTTTTTGTGCAAATACCCTTCTTTTTTATTTTTCAGTGCAAATTTAAATGAAATAATGATGTTCCTTTACATCATTCGTAGAAAATTTTTTTTGTATACTACATAACTGCAAATATCTTGCTATGGCATGTTCCCTGAAAATGTCCACGTGTTCGAGGTTTGATCCTCAGGTGGTGTTGGGATTGTGGGAGGTTCCAGAAACATTAGGTAGTGAGCTTTGACTGAAAAGTATTTCATTGAAGATGAATTCACAGGAATATTTTATCCCTGACCCTCCACTGACCCTATTCTCAGCTTTGCAGTCTCCATGATGTGAACTGATCTGATCTTCTATGTATTCCTCAATGACAGAATGACATATGAACTAAATACTTGTGTATTAAAAATGATTTTTTTTAGGTTTCTGGTCTAAGTCATGTAAACATATCTGAAACATGCCAGTGTTTGTTTAAATAGGTTAACTGCTTAATTTTATTTTGAATGGCACTTCTGTGTTGATTTGGAGGAGTGGCTGTGTCTCTGTGTATATACGTGCAGACATGCACATATGGAGTCATCATTGACTGTTCATCCTGCTGCCTTCTGTCCAGAGGACATGATTATACAATTTGCATGCTAGACACATTCCATTTCATTAATTTTTATTCATATCAGTTCAGGGGAGTATTGAGATCACTTTATTCATTCTAGATGGGGAATGTGATTTAGAAAAAGAAGATGTATGGCCACAGACCCAGAGCTAGTGATATGCTGAACTGAAAGCTAAAGTGATTAATTTATTTTCTGGCTTTAAAACTTTATGAACAATCATCATGTTGCTAGTCTTTGTGATTGAATTCGCTGCTTTGTGATGAAGGATGTCCCCCAGAACCAACCAAATAGGAGAAATGTATAAAATTAGGGGGAAGTGAGAATGTTGCATGGACTTAAATGCCTTTCTAGGTAGGGCACCATTTACACCTCCTTACGCTCACCCACCTTAGAAATCAATATATAAGTTATATTCAAGAATTTGTAGGACTCAATCTCTAAAAGCTCTCTCTGGAGATAGGTGGTATTAAATACAAAATTCTAGTCTTTTAGAGCACTTCTAAGTACCTCTGGCATAAATTGTAGTGTGGTCAATGAAAATAGATATACAGACTTGTGTGTGTGTGTGTGTGTGTGTGTGGCGAGGCAGGTATATACATAAGTACATGCATGTGGAAGTTAGAGGTCTGCTTCAGACCTCTTTGGTGCTATTAACTTTGCTTTTGTTCTCACACTCTGTCTGTATCTCACCATCATTTTCATACTATATATTTTGATCATTTTCCCCCTGTACCAACTCTTACCATATCCTCCCCACCTCCTTCTCTAACCATCAACTTTTTACGTTCTTTCATCTTCTTTTTTTAAAAACAAACAACAAATATAAAATAAACAAGTAAGCAAATAAAACAAATCCAGTAAGACAAAAATAAAAGGCAACTCCCAAAAACCTAGCCCAAAAGGTTAGGGACAACACATGGAGTTAATTTTCTGCTGCCTAACCACTGCTGGGCATGGGGCCTGTCTGAGCATGTGGTTGACATATCCAGTGACATGCCATATCCAATACAGAATTGTTTTTTCTTTTGGCAGCTGGTATCAGTTGCAAGTAGCTCCTTGGTCAGGAATGGAAACCCATGAACACTTTCTGATCCCAATGCTCTCTGTTTTGTTTTCAAGTTAATATTTCTTAAAGACCTTTAAAATTTTAAAGTGGTTCTATAAGTTGTACAAGTCTGCCACAGCATATGTGTAGAAGACATAGATTGGACAATCCTGGGCTTTGGCCTTTATTTTGACCTTGTTTGAGACAGGGTCTCTTATTACCTGGTATATGACAAGCTGGCTTACTTATGAAATTCTGGGGACTTTATTTTCTGTTTCCCATCTTCTGGTAGGAATGCTAAGACTACAGGGATTGTGAGAACTGAAATTTGTGTACAGAGTCTTCTTACCCACTTAGCCCTCTCCACAACCCAATATTTCATATTTAAGAAAGAATTATGTTAACTAATAATTCAAATTTTAAAATATATTAAGAAAGGGGAAGTCCTATTCTTTCTTTTAAACATGTGATGTAATCCTATTCTTATTCAGTAGTTTACAGCTTGGAGTGCAATGGTCACATGTAGCCAAAGACAGCCATCTGGACCAATACAGAATTATAATCTTATTTACAAGTTTTTTATGTTTTTGTGACTTTTTATTTGGTAGTGCTATGTAAATTTCTAAATAGTAAACTTTTTATATGGTAATATTGTGTCATAATGTCTGAAGATTATTATTACTAAAAGTCTTGCTTAGGAGCATTTTATTGTGTAACCTTTATCAAATTTTTAGATGTGAACAGTATTAGTGGGTTCTTTCTTTGCCAGAATATTTGCATTGGGATTCTACAGGAATAAAATTAATTTAACTATTCTTTTTAAAATTTTTTTAGACTTGTATTATGTTATGATGAGAAAAGTTACATGATTTTAATTTATCTGAATTTGTTAACATTTAAAAACATATTTTAAGTAAATAGAATTAAAACACATGTTTCCCTTTTGTACCCCAACTCCTTCCAGAGACCTCCCCTTCAATACCTACAATATCTTTTTTGTCATATTCCTTAAAATTTATAAAGTATTATACAAAGCAAGCAAACAAACAAACAAAAAGACTTTATATATTTATGTTCATTTAAGAAAATACTAGTAATGATGAATTATTTTGAAATATACAGTAAAAATGTTTGGAGTTATTTAAAATTTATATTGAGAAAAACATATGTATGACAAGCATCTACATAAGACTGTTAAATGGATTGTTGTTTTATATTAACTATTCTTTTAATGCAAGGCATTTAATTTGTCTTCAAATACTTTGTACAGACTCTGAAGAAAAGATTTTTATTTATTCATATTTCTTCTAATGTTGTAATTAAATTTTTATTCATCATGTAATTTGAGTATGTGTATCAATACCATCATATGCAAAACTTTTTCAAATGACAAATTTTATAGATGTATTTTTCTGTGTAGGTCAATATTAAGAATATTTTAATTTCAACTGAGATTATCATTCTGAAGTTGATTGTAAATTAATATAATTTAAATACAAACTTTTACTGTAGTTCATGAATTATGTTTTCCTTTATGTTTGGAAAATATGCTTCTCCTATTTTAATATAATCTTTGTCAAACTTTGTTCTATAGTTAGTTTTAATTTTGAAGTCTGCTCAAAGCCAATCTTGATTCTATTAGTTTCTAGGAAGCAAAGGATTCAGATATGTGTATATCTGAACTATAACTGTAGAATTATAGAAAAAGTATCCATTCCCTGTAATTTCTTAAAATAAAATCCTTACTATATGATTAGAAGTAATGTACAATTTTATTATTCATATTTTTCAGTACCTATTTTAATGACACATTATACACACTAGACTTTAAACAAATCTGTTTGTGTCCCTTTATGAAACATAAGATTTATTTATTACTAGAAAAACCATTTATGTATAGGGTTATCTTCCATATTTACTGGATCATGCATGTCTGACACAGTTGACTTCATTTATATATGTTCTGAAGAAAACACACAATGGATCAAAAGCTCATTTGTGATGAATATTAGTCATCAGATGAATAAATCTTTATTTTTGTAATATAATCATATTTTCAGACACTTCAACACATTAAGAAATATTTCTCAAAATTTTGAGGAACTTCATATTGATTTTCATAGTGCTTGTATTGGATTACATTTCCATTTGCCATAAATGAGTTTTTACCTCTCTCTACATGCTCCTAACATGGTCCCCTGGGTCTGTTGTCATTTGGGCTTTAGATGTTTGGCATTCTTACTGGGGAAAGATGAATTTTTTGATAAAATTTCAAAATAATTTTATCTTACAGTTTTGTGATAGTTAAGGATATTTTTCTCTTTTTAAAAGGTTTCTTTGCTGTTTGTGTTTCATCATTTAAGAACTCCTTTTTATTGCCTGATCCAATTTTTACTTGAATTCTTCATTTTTTGATGTTTGGTTTTTCATGTTGTTTGTATAAACATAACTACCACATTATTAACCAAAATCACTCTTGAGTATATACTCAAATGCGCATTTGCTATTCTATGTTCACTTTTGATCTGTCCACAATAACCAGGAAAGGAAATTTATTCATTGTCCATCAACTGAAGAATGGATTTTGAAAATAAGGTAATTTACATAATGGAATATTTCTCAGTTATTAAAAATAAAATTATGAGATTCACAGTTGAGTGGGTGGATCTAGAAACAGTCATATAAGAGGACAAATGTAGAAAGACTTACATTGAATGTTACTTTTCTCATTTGTACATGTTACTTTTAAATCTTTAAATATATTATATATATTTATGTGTATCTATATGAATGATCATGAGATTAGGAAATTAATAAAGAAATATGAAGAAGGAGCAGAGACAGAATACAGTGGTGTAAAGGGTTAAGGAAAATAGTGGAAAAGAAACAGTTAAATTAGAGTAGGAGAATGGAAAAGCAGAATAGGAAGAGAAATACTGGGGGATAAATAACAAATAAAAACCTTCTGGAAAAATGTTTATAGAAGCTTCATAAAATATATAAATATGCATATATGAAAAGAATATTTTTGGAGTTGTTCTATAATGGAAGGGAAATACTCAAATTAGACATCACATTCTAACAAGCTAATCCTCATAAATGGGTTATTTTTTTTTCTTTGAGTTATTGCATCCCAAAGAGTCTAAGCATTTCACTCTATTACCAGTACTCCTGGTCATTCTTCAGAACTCCAAGGACCTATTACTGAATACACAACACACTAGAGACATAGAACATGGAGAAATCAAAGGAATACTCATCTGGAACCTTCAGCTCTACTGACTGCTATAGTTCTTGAAGATTCTATTCGAGATATTAGAGAAGAAACATCATCAGAGATCACATTCACCAGTATCCAATAACTAATAACTATTTGCCTGACAAGATATACTCTGGTATAATCACGACACAAATATGAGAGTAATCAATCACACTCTGATTGGACCTAAGGGACCCTTTATGAGCTGAAACACATTCCTAGCATGGTTAATGGGTCTAGAATCTGTGTTTTGATAGGTCATAGCCTCTAGGGAGAAAACCTAATAATTTTCTACTAAATGAACATAGTATTAAAATGGCTCCTAACAAATCATTGCTATATTTATAGGACAGTGCATCATTAAAACATTACCAGAGAAGCTTTTTCATGCACACAATGACCATTACCACAGAGTTCATCAATGATACAACATGATGCTGTGCAGTTGTTAGACATAAATGACATGCAAATATCATTCACATCTCCAGGGCTCTCAAATATTCACAGAAAAATGTGGATAAGGAGGGAAGGAGCAAGGGGAGATCCTATAAAATTAGTCATAAGGTTGACTTCCAGGAAAGAATCCTTTCATTTCTGGAGAGAACATAGAGTTGTGCATATGAACTTATGGGTGTATAAGACAACATATGCAAGACTTGAATGACCTTAAATCACCAGCAGAGGAGGTGAGAATGAAATCCCACCACTAGCTGAGGAGCACTTGACATATAATAGATTCTTTAAGAGGGAGAGGCAGATTTCCTTAAAGACATGACCTCTGGAAGGTTGACCACATGACCATAGGCCTCGTGTTCAGGAACTACTGGGCAACACAAACTGTACTCAAATGCAAAAAGTACATAAAAGAAAATAGAAAATGGTGTGGAAGTGAGGTAAGGGTGTAAGGGATAGATGTGAGAGGATTTGCAGAAAGTAGGATGAATAATATCAAAAAACATTCTATGAAATTCTCAAATAATTGATTAAGAAAGAAATCTGTGTCAGTAAAGCATTTTGAATGACAATTACTGTGTTGTCATAGTTAACATTAAAATCTGTAATATTGATTCAGAAATATGATGGCAATCATTTACAAAGTTGGCTCTAATAACACTTCCCATTACATGTGTCTTCCCCAAGGAACTTTAAGAAGCTCACTGTGAAGCCCAAAAAATGATGCTGAGGAGGGCAAGACCAGGAATTTTCAGTGTCGTGGGAAGGAACATATTTCACATTAGCCAGGAATTCCAAGCAGCTCCACAGTAGCCCAGAAGAATCCAAATAAAAATAACAGCATTGTCCTAAGCCCTTTTTTGCTTCTTAGCTTCAAACCTTCAGTTTAGGAAATCTCAACAGAAATTCATTTTATTGTAAAAGACATATACTGTAGCCAATAAAAAAATTAATTAAACCAATATTCACACCTAATGTAAACTACTAAACATTTTCTAGTATTACTACTGTCCATTTTAAATGAAGACTGCACATCTTGAAGTTATGTCACAAGGTGTTAGAAATGGAAAGTGATGTGAGTCTTGTTATAATAGTGACAATTTTTGGAGGGTTTACAAAATATGTTGGAAAGATATATAGTTATTTATGCGGATTTGAAGAAATTTTTTTATAGGATCTTAGATCATCAGCACTAATTTTTACTTATGTTTGACATTTTCTCTATTGATATTTTAACAAGAGCAACTAGACTTTATTCAAATTATATCCAGTGATGAAACGTTAGTGACTTACGCCTGTAATCCCAGCACTACAGAGACTGAGGCCATAGGACTGGCAGTGGGTTGAAAGCAGCCTGAGTTATAGTGTGAGTATCCAATCAGTCATGACAGATAACAGCAGTTGATCAGACATGTTTTAATGTTGTGTTTTAATTATATGTCTTTCTTGAATTTAATCCAAAACCGTGTCTGTCTTTAGAACTTTTGCAGCTGGTACCAATAAGTTTCCATCTGTAGTTTGTAAAGTAGCTATAAGGAACACCCCATCAGTCTTAAGAATATTATAATGCCCAATGACAAATCTTTCAACTTTCTTGTGAACTCCAATGACTGACAGCTGCTATTCTGGATGCAGCAGTATGAGCTACCCCTTATGATTCACTAGATGGCCTTGAGACTCAGAATAGTCTCTTACATGCTTGAGAACTGGTTATGAAGTATGAAGGCTGACACTGGTGGAGATGTCAGACTTCCAGAAGCAGATCTCGAGTCAAGAATCCACATATAATTAGTTTAGCAGGGCAGTCACTCTAGGACTCATTAATAAAAATGAGGAAGAGGTAGAGATGGCAAAGGATAGTAAAAGTGTTTTGAGAATTAAAAGAATCCTAGAGATTAGTTTCATTGAAAATTATATTGGTCCATGTAGAACATGCAGCTAAAAGTTAACTGGACTTTTTAAACTAACTAGAATATTATCCAAGTTCCATTTGTCACTGGATGAGAGGTGTATCAGAAATCTAATCTTTCTGTGAAATAATTGGTTAGTAGTTAAGGTTCTCTTGTGGGGTCTGCAGGGAAGATGAACCTGTAAAAGTTTTTGTCACTGAGCCTAATGACTCAAATACAATATCTGGGACCCACAGGATTAAGGAGAATAACCCAAGCTATTGTGTTCTGGCCTCCATACACTTGCTGGAACATTCATTCATGCACACACAGGCACACAAATGAATGAATGAGTGAATGAATGCAAAACATATATTTAGAAAATTCTTCAGTGGTTGGAAGTCAGCTCATGATGTGGCCAGATGATTCATAGTTAGTTTATCTGTTTGCACTCTTCTATTAGTCTTCAAGGCCTATTTCAAGCAATCTTTGTGATATCTTCTCTAATATTCTCTGCTTCTCTGCACATAAAGATTGTTTTATCTAATGGAATAAAACCACTAACTTCTCTGTTAATGATATCTTGAAAGTCAGAACTGTGGAAATAAGGACCCTCCAAGTCATTTGGCATAATCTTTGTATGAATTACTGAGTCTGTTGAGTGAGAAGCATTTGACTTGATGCAGAATCTATAGTATAGAAATCCAGTTTTCAAGGTATTCTGTATTCTAATAGCATAATCACCACCGGGGTTTCCAATCTACCTCTTGCAGCATTAATTTTCTATATAAAACAGGAATAGCGATGTAAATGGCAAAGCGCTATAATGCTTAAGCATTCTTTCTTGCAGATTTCCCAATTGGTTCTCTAATGGGAAGGACTCAAATCAATGGAGAAAGGCATACTACAGAATCCTACACTTGATTGTGATAAGCTGTGTCTTAATATTTTTCATTTCAAACTTTGATCAAATCATATAATATGTATTTCTTATGCCTCAAAATGTTCAAAGTCAAATTTTAAATTTAATTGTATTAGTGAACTAAGTTAAACATTTGAACAATGACATTTGGGTTTTCTCTTTGTAGAAAATTTCCATTCAGTTCTTTCGTTTTACAAGTTCTTTTGGCATTTGGGTGAATTCCTCCTTAACATCTGTTGGCAAGTAGCATTAAGTATTTGTTCACTTCTATATCATTATCATCTACAACACTGACTGAAATGTGACAGACTTCTGAGTTTCCAAGTCTTGCTACTAAATGAAAGGACAAAGTTTCCATATGAAATCTATGTGCTTACATGTAGTCAGAATCCAGAATGCACTTATGTGCTTGAATATATTCTATTTACTATGTTTATGTGCTGGCAAATAATTTTCCCTTCTAATGGTAAAGATGCTGGAACTTAGCTCACATTAAATGTTCCTAAAATATATAAAAAATACTAGCAGTTTCAGGGCCAAAATTCAGTCCTAGAAGTTCAAACTTGAGGTTAGCACAGTGAGTTTGATATTAAGAGCTAGGTATCTTGTGGTGTTATCCCATTTTTTTTCGAGACAGGGTGTAGCCTTGGCTGTCCTGTAACTCACTCTGTAGACCAGGCTGGCCTCGAGCTCAGAACTCAGAAATCCCCCTGCCTCTACCTCCCAAGTGCTGGGATTAAAGGCGTGCGCCACCACTACCCGACATGTTATCCCATTTTTGTTGCAGGCTTTTGTCTATGAGAGAAATAGTTAACAAGGGTCATTTTCTGAAGTATAAATTATGAGTTATGTATAGTTCAGAAGGTCATTGTCAGGTGTAAATTTCATAAAAATTGACAATGTTTCACAAAACCTCTATCATATGAGATAACTTGATAACAGGCATAGTGCCTTGTCTTACCCCTTTTACAAAGCTACAGTCTGTGCAGAAGAGGGAGCCTTCACTGACAGAATGCTACTTGAGAGACCTTTTCATTATTTGTGTTGCATCTTTTGTTCTAATGGATTAAGTAGAATGCATTACTATACATTCTTCGTTTCTGAAATGTTAACTTGAATCTCTCTGATTAGAAAGTAGACTGCCAAAAAAAAAAAAAAAAAGTAGACTGCCTTAGATAAAGATATAGAACACTGTCTACCTTCTTCTTAAAAACAGCTAATTCCCTGTTAAACAGATTTTTAAATTCTATTTGTTTCAGATTCAGTTTCTCATGTTAAAAAATGCATTGCACAGCTTTCAGATTTGCACTAGTTTTCCAAAGATAGACCAGTAAATCTAACTAGGGAAGAAATGTTTTAATATCCATAATGTATGATCTACAAACAGTCCTCCTAACTCTACTAGGAATTCACGCTTGTGCTTTTAACTTATTAATAAATATCAATGATAATTAACAATTAGCATATGCTAATTGAGCTTTAATTATACAGGCATCTTTGGTGACTGCCTTTAGAGGCCTGCGTCTTCTCTATGGAGTGTTCTGCCATCCTCCTAATGTCATTCTCCAAGTCTGTAATCTCCTATGCTTCAACTAGACTATAATCTACAAAACAGCATATCACAAAAATGAAAATAAACAAAATAGGAATATTTACATAAACACATCTGAATTTTATCAACTTTTATTCTATAAGAAATTACAGATTATTAATATTTTAAATGTAGGATTACACTTTTTAAAAGGTTTTTATTTTATGTATATGAGTACACTGTAGCTGTTCTCAGAAGTTCCAGAAAGAGGGCATCGTACCTCATTACAGACGGTTGTGAGTGACCATGTGGTTTCTTGGAATAGAAATCAGGATCATTGGAAGAGCAGTCAATGCTCTTAACCGCTGAGCCATCTCTATAGCCCCAATTATGCATTTTTTATTTAAAAGGTTTTAAACAAATATAATTTCCTCACAACTATCTCCTCCCAAATATTCACCACCTCTCTACCTATCCAACTTCATTTTGTCTCTTTCTGTCTCTTTCGTTACCCCCTCTCCCAAAATTGAATATAACAACTATGCCACCAATCAAGGAACTTTTTACAAATGATAATTATCACAAAAGGGCAAAATTAGATTTCTTCACAGGAGAAACATTGGTCTCCAAAGGGTGACATTGGTTACATCATCAGTGCAGCAGTACACATACCCAGGAGAACTTGGCCAATGAAATAAATTCCAGGATGTGTGCTCTTTGTATTTTTTTATTAAATGAACATTTTAAAGATTTAAATATATTTCATGTTCTAGCTAATCATATGTCTACCTTTGGTATGCTAAGTTATTTACAACTGTCTGCTATGATAAATGCACTGTGACCATGATATCCTTGGACACAAACCATTGTAGCACATCTGATTATGTCTTTGAGGGTAACTCATCAAAATATGATTATAAATGATACAGTGTCCTAGTCTGTCTTTTATCTTTTGTAATAATACAAATACAACACTTCCACCTCCCCTTGTCTCCTTTCAAACCCTCATATATACACTACATTCTCATTTTCAAATCTTGGCTTCTTTATTCATTAGCCATTGTTATGTACATATATATATATATATATATGTGAGTATGCATACATATTCCTAAACCCATAGATGTTTACTGCTAAGACTGTACAATGTTTTTGCATACATATGTTTTCAAAGCTGACCACTTGGTATTAGGTAACTAAATGGTATGCTCTTCCCTGGGGAATATTATGTTTTTAATTGTCTTGTCCTCCAGAAAATTTATTATATTTTGTTTCAGATCCTTCATGCCCTTTCTTTTAGTTAAAGTTGGAAATCTCTGTCAGTGACAAGTGTGATCATGTGGGCCTTCCCTTCTCTACTGTCTTTTCCATAGTTTTCTTTTAGTTCTTTTTCTTGCTTCTGGACTCTTCTCTACACCATATAACTTCTGAAGTCTTAGTTCTTGTGCTAGGTCTTGCATTCCTCTCCAAAATTCTTTTTTCCTATCTATTATCTGCCTTGGGACCACCATGTGTCTGGTCATTTTTTTGCTGTATTTATTATGAAATCTCTACTTTCAAAGTTTCTTCACAATTTTATTACTTTATTTCTGCACTCAAGTAGCTCCACACAGCTAGGAATCTCTCAAGAATCTCTTCACTGTGCTCCAGTTGTCTATACTGGTGCCTCCTAAATTGAAAGTCCTTAATGTTTGTTGGGTAACTGATGACCTGGGTCCCTACACTGCTGATGCCTGGGGCTGCGTGACACATTAGTTAAAAGGAGGCAATGCATAATCATCAGATATTTTATTATAGGAAGGAGAAAAGAAGCCAGCCATGACCATGTGGAGAGAAAGAAAGGAGAGGAAGGAGAGAAGAGAAGGAGAGAGAGAAAGGGCAAGAGAGGAAGCTAGCAAGAGAGGAAGAGGGCAAGAGAGCAAGAGAAAACAAGAGAGAGAGGAGAGCAAGAAAGAGAAGAGGATAAGAGAGAGAGGAGTGGGCAAACCATGCTTTATATTGTGAGGTGGGGCTATCTGTCTGTGGGGCAGGGCATTCCAGTTGTGATCAGATGACTGGGAGTAGAGTCCAGCTAGAATGCTGGGAGATTGGGGCATTATCTACCTGACAGAACACACATCTCCTGTTTGTGAGGGTGCTGTAGGAGGTTGTAACTGAAACAGGAGCCAGAGTCCCAAGAGTCATGGTTGAACTCCTTCTATCCCTTGCAGGTAGTGACCACTGGGTCACTGGGGTTCCAGAATTATACTCGACTGGGGCAGGTTTGCCTGAAAAGACCACTGCCATACAGGTAACTGGGTATAATAGATGACCCTGAAGGTTGCTAGAGACATGTCTGTTCTGTAGCATTCCATTAAAAATGTGTACCTTCTTTTATCTCTGCTATATTTATCAGAATGTCTCTCTGTTTTCTACTCCTTTTAATTTTTCCTTTTGTATTTTACAAATTTTTGCAAATAACCACCTTTCTTGTTTATACCTCTGGAAACTCCCTATCCAATCCCCTCTCCTCCTGTTTCTATGAAGGTGCTCCCCCACCCACCCATGCACTCCTACCTCCCAGCCTTGGAACTCCTTAGGGCATGGAGACTTGAGAGGACCAAAGGCCTCTTATCACATTGATGTCCTACAAGGCCATCCTCTGCTACATATGTGGCTGAAACCATGGATACCTCCATGTATACTCTTTGGTTGGTGGTTTAGTCCCTAGGAGCACTGGGAGCAGAGGTCTGGTTGGTTGATACTGTTGTTCTTCCTATGAGGTTGCAAACCCCTTCAGGTCCTTCAGTCCTTTATCTAATACCACCATTGGGGATCTTGTTCTCAGTCAAATGGTTGGCTGAGAGCATCCACCTCTGTATTTGTCAGGCTCTGGCATAGCCTCTTAGGAGACAGCTAGATCAGGCTCCTGTCAGTACATGCTTCTTGGCATCAGCAAGAGTGTCTGCATTTGGTGTCTCTATATGGAATGGATCCCCAGGTGGGGCAGTCTTTGGATGGCCTTTCCTTCAATGTCTGTCCACTCTGTCCCTATTTCCTCCTGTGAGTATTTTGTTCTCCCTTCTAAGAAGGATTGAAGCATCCACACTTTGGTCTTCCTTCTTTTTGAGCTTGATGTGGACTGCACATTATATCTTGGGTATTCTGAGCTTTTGGGCTAATATCCACTTCTCAGTGAGTTGTTTTGTGATTGGGTTACCTCACTCAGGATCTTATTTTCTAGTTCCATTCATTTGCTAAGAATTTCATGAAGTCATTGTTTTTTAATAGCTGAGTAGTATTTCATTGTGTAAATGTACCACATTTTCTGTATCCATTCCTCTGTTGAAGGACATCTGGGTTCTTTCCAGCTGCTGGCTATTATATATAATGCTGCTAAGAAAATAGTGGAGCATGTGTTCATATTACATGTAGGAGCATCTTTTGGGTATAGTCCTAGGAGTGGTATTGCTGGGTTCTGAGGTAGTACTATGTCCAATTTTCTGAGAAACCACCAAACTGATTTCCAGAGTGGTTGCACCAGCTTGCCATCCCACCAGCAATGGAGGAGTATTCCTCTTTTTCCACATCCTCACTAGCATCTACTGTCACCTGAGTTTTTAATCCTAGCTATTGTGACTGGTGTGAGGTGGAATCTCAGGGTTGTTTTGATTTGCATTTCCCTGATGACTTAGGGTGTTGAATATTTCTTTAGGTGCTTCACAGCCATTTGGTACTCTTCAGTTGC
>JADRCD010203764.1:0-17427 GCA_019843815.1 Montemys delectorum
TTCTGTTCACACCCATTCCTCCACCCTCTCTCATCCTCCGACCACTTCCGGCAACCCTCTCCCTTCCTCTCCCCAAGTACCCATCTCACTCTCATGTCTTTTTGCCTTTTGTTGTTGTTGTTGTTGCTTTTAATTTTGGTGTTGTGACCCATGGGTTCTCCAATGAAGCATACATACCTCACCAGTGGTTACACCACAGAAGACAGTGAGCACCCCTCTCTGCCCCAGCAGCCCTAGACTTAATTCCCTCCTCTGGACAGGACAGGCATTCCCTTCCCCAGCCCTGACTGTACACGTACAAGCTCAGGCTCTATGTAGGCAACTCCAGCTGTTGTCAGTTCACAGATGCTTCAACCATGCCAAGCCCAGAAGTCAATGTTTCCAGCCTTCCTCCGAGCTCCCGACTCTTGCATTCTTCCTGTCCCTCTTCTCAAGATGAGGAAACAAATTCTTAGTGTTCATTGTAAATAATAGCAGTGATTTCAAATAGTACCAGAATATGTACCACAGAGATAGGCTGACCGGTTTCCTTCGGACACCGAATATAAAACTTTACATTGTCCTCAGGAGGCTGAGATGTTCTGTCTGGTTATCCTTCCTCATAGTTGTTTGTCTACTTGTGTGTCTGTGTGTTGTGTGTTGATGGTGCTACAAAGAGAACCCAGAGTCTTGCAGTTGCTATAAGTCCGAAGTGCCCCTAAACTGCATCTCAGCCCCTGGTACTGGGTTTTGAAAGGCATCTTATAGTTTTGCTTTATGGATGAGTTAACGTTTGCTTTTCTGAAGGCAGAGAAAATACTATCTATCTAACTCCACCACTCTGGCTCTTCTTTTCTGCTTCCATACAAACATGCCTTCATTTTTAATCTGAAAATTAATTGAGTATTCCAGGAAAGGGGAGAGGCAGTCAAACATAAATAAGTATCTCTTCCGTTCCAAACATGCCGGCAGTTGCTGCGGCCACCACAAACTCAGTTGCTTTGTCTGATCTCATGGACCAGGAAGACTGGGACTGTGGTCTCCTGATAGACAGATCTAAGGTTGCAAGGAAACGGAAGGCAGAAAAGGACACAGTGCCTCAGAGTGGGCCACATGTGGGTAGGTTAGTGGAGTGAGTGGCCCACCTGTGAGAAACACAGCCAGACCACGTGCTGTAAAGAGGAAGTGTGTTGATTGATAAGAACAGCAAGAGGTGCCCCAAGTTGCTTGTAAGTTAGAGCTGAAAGAACTAACATGTCACAAAAGCCAAACCCAGGGAAACCAGGAGAAGTTTGTAAGCAGAGCCAGGCCTCACTTAGTCATTCTGTGTTCCTGTGCTGTGCCCCACGGCTGGAGCCTCAGGGCCTGCTCTGTCACACATGCAAAACCAATCTGCTCCCGTGACATAGAGCATGAAAGTTCATCTCCTAAAACTTTACACCCTATTGAAAGAATATAATAGTGTTAAAGAAAAGCTAATTCCGTGATCCCTTCACATCGGGATACAGATGAGAGGCCATTTTCAAGGGACATTTTTTTTTTTTTGCCCCAATTCCCATCAAATAGCTTCTGAAATAGGCATGATACAGCCCCCTTGAATAAAATAAAATACCTTATTTAATTGCCTGAGTGACACTCAGGATTGTGCTGCCAAAGCAAGTCCTAACAGGCCCAACCAGAAGCAATATGAAAGGGGGAAACTCAACTGTGCAGCAGCCTGGGCCCAGCCCACACCGACCACCAGCCTGGGCTGGTGGAAATGAAAACACATCTAAGGGGATGCAAATGAAATCCGAAAAGGAGCAGAAAGGAGAAGAATCCATTTCCTAGGGTAATGAGCTCACAGATTGCAAGGATGGCACTTTGGCCTGACCTCCAGGACACAGTGGCCCATTACACATGGGATAGAAATAAAGAAGACCCAGAGAGAAATCCACAGTGAAAATAACCCATAACTTTCCTTGTCCTGAAGAAGGCTGAGATGATGAGAAAACCAACCAGCATAGTATGAACCATTGCATATTAATTGCAATTCTTCTCTGTGATATAGTTCTATTGCAAGTTATGTTCTAGGGAAGATCAACACTTGCTTTAAAGTAATGTGCTAGTGTGGTATATGTCCTTCGCAGTGTTGAATGATTCAGTATTTCTTCATCTAAGATCTTTGGGAAGCAGCAATGGATGACACAGCACCCTCACAATTGAGTAATTATAGTTAAAATTTGCATGGATACAGTAAACTTATGAAATTGGAATCTTCAGGAAGACGTAAGTCTTGCTGTTCTGACAGAACCCAACAGACCCTAACCAAAGCCACATAAATGACATAAAGATACAAAGAAAGCCAAGATGGGCCCAGGATTCTGGCGCTACAGAGACATACTGTGACAGAGATCCAAGAGCAAGGCAGCCAGGAATTGCTGCTCAGAGCGCCCCCTACCTTGCATGTCCTTGTTTGCAGTCCTTACCCTGACAGCAAATGTTCTGTAGGATTTCATGTAAGGATTTCAGCAAAGCCAAGGATCCTGCCACTTTGTATTGATACAAAAGTCTGAGGTAAGTACATTAAGAAGATTCTAAAGAGGCATTTACAGAGTCAGTGGTTTCAGCTCTGAGCTTCTGGGAAGACTATGACAAACCACAGCAAAACAAACAACCCAGCATCCCCGCCTCCCCTTTAACGTGGATTTTGACAAATCAGAGTAACAATTGATTGACATAAAAAAGTCATAGAGATAGAATTCAAGAGATGGGAATGTTACTGATTTGGTCTTAACATATTTATAATAGATGAGTCAATGCTTTTATATCTAAGTTTTATGTCTTGTTCAAAGAAAACTCCATTTCCCAAAATTTTAATGATTAGACAAAAGTCACTATTCCTCAGGAACTCATGAAGCCTGTTCTCTCTATCAAAAGGAGCCATTTCCATTATCACTGTTAGAAGGGACAAATGGCTACCTATGGTGCCCATTAGCATACCAAAGCACATGTTGGCCTCCAGGTTCACTCAGTATCTGTACCTGTACCTGCTACAAAGGTCCACATCTTATCTCTTCCCATCTCATCCCTTACTCTAAACTACTCCAGCCATCACAGCAGTCATGGATTCATCCCCCCAACTCATTCTCCTTATAACCCTGCTATTTCAACTGCTCTCTCTCTCTCTCTCTCTCTCTCTCTCTCTCTCTCTCTCTCTCTCTTTCTCCTCTCTGCTCTTTTGGTCTTCCTTGCTCAGTCTCCTTTCCTTTTGCCTTCTCTCCCCCTCTCTGTCTCCCTCCTCCTCATCTATGTGTTCCTTCCTCCTTCTCTCTCTGCTCTGATTCTGCCTTTCTCATAGCTAGGTTCAGTCTGCTGGTCCTGTTCAGCCTATCACTTTTTCCTCTCTGCTCTGGACTCTTCCAGATGTTCTCTCTTTTCTAGGATAAAAACCTTTCCCTTAATCATATCATAGAGCAGTCATGTTGTCAATTTACATACATTAGGCCTAAGTAAAGAATCTAAGATGTTGATTAAGGTATGGCTAATTAATACAATGAATATTTGAAAATGTTTCATAATTCAGAAGAGGACTAGTAAGTAATCAATGCAAAATTGAGGATCATATGTAAGACTGGGGAGTTGGGAAGAGTGGCAGAGACTGAGGGGATCATGCAAAGCAATAGCATGTTTTGTTTATGAGTTGTGGGTTGTTTATGAGCAATTTCTTTTTTGGCTCCTTGAAATTTTTTTTTGTCCCACCATTTTTTCTACAGTTAAGTGTCTAATGCAACTTCAAGACATTCTTCAAAGAAAAGCAGTATTCCTTTAGCTGTGTTGATGCTAAGCACTGATGCTCATGGAAGTCCCTGGGTAATCTTCAGTAAGAGTCAGCATGAAAGACACTGAGAGGATGCCATCCATGTATGGGGCATCTAATTCTGGTTGCCAACCAACTCTGTTACATGTAAGGCTTTCTTTCTGTATTTAATCAGTTATGAGATATCCATTAAAATTATGTTATGAGATTCTAAGAAAGAGATATATCATTGAGTCATTATGAACTTAATATTACTAGACTTCTCTGTGACACCAACTTGTGTCTATCCATACCATCTTTTTGTAGCTCACTGAGGTTACAATATAGATATCCAATTGGATTTTTAAAGGCTGGATAGAAATTTATCTAGTCAATAACAGAGTGGTGCAGACATTCCTGGTAGAGAACTATATGTGTAGATGTCAGG
Organism: Montemys delectorum; assembly: GCA_019843815.1. Classification (NCBI taxonomy): domain Eukaryota; kingdom Metazoa; phylum Chordata; class Mammalia; order Rodentia; family Muridae; genus Montemys; species Montemys delectorum. Next base: position 4,206 of record JADRCD010203764.1, read on the forward strand.
ATGTGAATAAAATTGGCACTGGGGAGTGAGAAAGGAGAGGAGTGATACTCTAGGAGATGTAGAGTATAGGGCACAGAAGAGAGGTAAAAGGGCATAGCTGAATAGATGTCTGGAATCAGGTAAGAGAAGACTTTTAAGTGCCACCCGAAAGTTTGGATATAGTTTTCAAGATACCATCAGAAAATGGCATTAGTAGATGCTTTTAACATGGCTTACTCGCATTGTGTCACCAGACGGTTTTGTATTTCAATATTATGTTGATTCCAATATCATAATGTAATATGAAGTCATTCTTATGCATTAAGACTTTAAACAGTTCACTAATGAGCCACAGTATTTCACTATCTGTCTGTCTATCTATCTATACATACATGTCATATTTTGGAAATGCCATTATTGTGCATTATTTACCATTCACTCATTAGTCAATAATTTCAAAAATGTATTATAGACAATGGAGAGAGTCAACTGTGGCATCACAAAGTGACTACAGAGTTGGAAGACTGTGTTGATTATTGAACTACATTTTATAAAGATTTGTGTAGAAATACTGGGAGAAATGACAGGTAGGTAATAAACTGAATATGGGAAGATTATCAGACAGCTCTGAGAGTGGTCTAATAATATGGTGGTCAAATAAAGCTTTGGTCAAAGATATGAGCAGTAGTAAATGAGAAAGGAGACACCTGTGACATACTTTTACATAGTAAAATTCAACAACCTTTGAATGACCAATGGCATGAACATTCTCTCCTGAGGAATGGAAATATAAAAGCTATAAAGCTATAAAGAATAATATATATATAAATTATTCTTATATAAATAAATATATATATATATAAATATATATAAATTATTCTTTTTTCATTCTTGCTACCCCATGTAACCTGGAGACTGCCTGCATCTGCCTCCTTTGATGCACCTTATTGGGCTAGGAAGACTGGAAACTAACCACCATTACTGCCTTGCAGTTAAGTTTTGCTTGTGACCCAGGTGCCAATAGTGAGATACACTCTTGGAAGACTGGCATGTAGAAGTGAGTTCAGTAGAGAAAAGTCACAACAGGGAAGCATCCAACTCTGAGTAGATTTAGAAACTCCATCCTGACTCTGTGGTTGATACATCTGGCCCAAGCCCACAATCCATGCATTTCTGCTGTGTGGTCATGAACCCAGGGCCCGACACTAGCCCTGACATTTAAGTCCTTTCTTACTGCTTGGGACAGTGGAGATGGAGTAGTACTTCTTGGAAGATGAGCTTAGGTTACCATCCTAGAATCATCTCAGGAGTAGCAGCTGGTCCTTGCTTCCATCTCTTCCAGTAACTCTGTGAACACAAATGTTACTTTATCAAATGTTTTTTAAGTAAGAATGATTTATTTTGTTCACCTGATACCTGGCTGGTGTCACCATTCAAGGCCATATTTCACCAAAGATCGTCTGACACGACTCAATCAATTCTTGGGTATGAGTGCCTATGACTCCATGGGACTCCTTTGTACTCCTTTAGCCACCAAGCATTGATAGATTTCCTCTTTCTCAAATATCACAAACACAAGGTTTTCTATGCAGCATCAGTCATCAAATTTACTTTGAAAAATAATTACTACTTTTTTTTTCTCAACTCTGGTTCCAAAAACAAATACCAAGATCATACAAGAGTAAACATTGAGTTGGGGCGAGGGGAAGAGTCTCATAACTATTAGCTAGAAAGAAGCACTCTCTGTGGAGTTAACATTACATATGGAAGGAAAGAGGCTTCTTGCTCCTTAATCTTCCAGGTGACAGATGAAGCTGTTGTAGAAATGAGAAGAGAGTGTGCATAACAGATTTGGCTTCTATGCTTCTCTTCTAAAAGGAAAGAAGTTTCGGGAGGATTACTTTCTGCAATAGGGAGATTGTCCAACAAGACTGATTCTCTAGGACAGTGGTTCTATACCCTGGCTACTCTTTAGGGTTTACTTTTATGTCTAGTGACCTACCATGTTTTCCCAACTGAGAGAGAGAAAGAGTTATTATTTTTAAGAATTCACTAATAAGTTTTCCTGTAAGTTTTATGAACAGTGTTGGGTCCCATGTGGACCCACACAGGCTATTAGAGTATTGCTTTGTCTTACTTTCTGTTTATAACTTTCTTATGTCTGCAATATTTATCATTAGTTTGCTTTTTCTTCACAGACTCCTTTACGTAACTCCTTCTTTTATTATATCTTTGATCAATTTTGCCAGAAATGCTTTCATTAAGTTTTACTTTTGTCCTATAATTTAGCTGTACCCCACAGATTTTGACATACAACTGCTTTGGCACCACTTCTAAATATTTCTTAATTATTCATATGATTTAGCTTCAACCCATGAATTATTTTTTGAAATGTGTGCATATGCTTATTTGAAGTATATCTATATGATGATCTAGGTTATTTCCATTATTATTATTATTGTTATTATTATTATTATTATTATTATTATTATAACCATTTCTGTATTTTCCTCACACTCTAGACCCAAAAGCCATTATTCTATACTCTTAATTCCAAAAGTTCAACTTTTGAGATGTATGTCAGTGAGATATCTCACATTTTATTATATCCAATAATTGAAAAATTCCTCTTGCCAACACTTGGCAAGGGCTTATATAAAGATCCCCAACAAGTTAATAAATGTTTCAATAAATAAATAAACAAACAATTTACAAAAAGAGATGTAGATGACTAATAAGGACAGGAAACATTGTGTACGTCTTTAGTCATAAAGGAAATTCAACTTCATACACAATGTGATGCCCAGCTGTTTAGGGAGTAGAATTCCTAGGTGCCTATCATATCATTGATAGGAGTGTAAACATGCAATGATCTTGAAAAATGAATATTTGGGAAAATGAATATTCCTAAAAAAAGGAATCTACCCAGTGGGAAAGGAAAGGGTTGCCCACAAAAAGGTAGGTGTGCAAATATTCACAGTTACTCAATCCACATGCAGCAAACGGATACATGAGCAATATCTGATGACTTCATGATTGGGAACAGTAAACGTTGATGATTTGCTGATATACATACCAGTGTGGATTAATTTTGAAAGACTGTTTGCTGAGCAAAAGAAGGTGGACAAAGGAACACTTGCTTTTGGACTCTGTAAATGACATTCACAGACCATGTTCAGTTCTAAAAATGGGGGTGGGAGGTTCTGATGATTGACTATCTTTGGTGGGAGCATGGGCCTAGTGTGAGGCTAGGGAAGAGCTTAGAGAGCACATTTCTGTAAAGCACTAGCTCTTAGGCTCCTAGTGAGTGACACCTGAAGTTTGAATTTCATGTGCCCTGTCTGCTGAACCTGTTCTGATGTTAATCTGGAGGACAGGAGGAAATAGGAAGTGTGTTAGTCTAACACCATCCACCCTCCATGTCACAGCATTAAATACTAGACCAGAAGAAACTCCCAGTGAAAGATGTGTTTTTGACACTTTTTTCCAAGGAAAATAGTTTAGAGTGGCATGGCAAATGAAATGTGGGGCCAAGATGCATCCGGGGACCTGGAAGGAGAGGAAAAGGGAGGTTAGCACTAGTGAGATTCCTCCTTCATTACTTTTTTTTCATTTGGGACTCCATCCCAGAAGCTGTTGATTTCCACACTCAGCCTGAGTGTATCACTGGGACAGTTGTCCCTCACAGGCATACTCAAAGGTGAGACTCATTGTTGCACTAGCTTTTCCTTAAAAAGCATGAGTTTTCATTTATTTATTTTTTTGGCTTCTACAAAATCTGCTGTTTGCATTTGTGCCTGGCATGAGCTAGAGCTATTTTTTTTAATCAGATAACAAAAAATGTATTCTTTTTTTGTATCCTATTGTCTGTGGGGTCATATTTATACTCCTTTATCACATGTCATGTGTTTGCTTTATTAAAATGTCCTTTCCCCTGTGTCTGGGTCAGCAAAACATTCTTCCTTGTGTCTGCTTTAGCAAGACATCCTTTCACCTTAAACCATCATGGAGGTCTTACCACAAGGGGCTCAAGAGAGCATTCTGGAGCAATGGAAACATTCCGTATCATCACTGCAGTATGGGTACGTGTAGATGTGTACTGGAGTTCCCTGAGTGCTTTCCTCAACATCTTTCACTTTGTCATAAGTTAATTCAAAGGATTAATTTAAAAAATATCAAGAATTCTTCAAAAATAGAGTAAAAGAGCTCATTAATAATTAATATTAATTATGAAGTTATAATAGACTAACTGGTCAGTGCAATAGATCAGATAACAGAGATGAATGCAAATGTGTGGAAACCTGATGTTGACAGAAGTGATGACACTTAGAATATTGGTTATCTGATTAAAAAACAAAGGAAGACTCTAGCTTATGCCAGACACAAATGCAAACAGCAGATTTTGTAGAAGCCAAAAAAAAGAAAAAAAAACAAACAAATGAAAATTTATACTTTAAATTCTAGAGAAGAGCAGGAAATATATTTAACAGTGAAGTAAGATTTGTTTTCTTTATAAAGGCATCAAAAGCATTAAGCCATAAAGAAAATGATCACACATTTATCTAAATTAAAAGGTTTAAATGGCCACTTAGTAAAGTACCCTATAAACAATTGGCAAAATCAAACTATGGAATGGAGGCAGTTATTTGTGATGCCTAATAGTCAACTGAGATTTAAGATGCAGAGTGTCTAAAGAATTCTTACGAAAAAGGCCAGTGAGTTGGCTCAACTAATGAAAGTACTGCTGCCAAACATCCCCATGACCCAAATGGTAGAAGGACAGAACCAACTGACCCTTGAATTTGTTAACTAAGCCATACACACACACACACACACACACACACACACACACAGAGAGAGAGAGAGAGAGAGAGAGAGAGAGAGAGAGAGAGAGAGAGAGAGAGAGAGAGAGAGACTTCAAGAAAATAACAATAGACAAAATGGAGAGAAGAATATAAAAACAGACTATTTGGGAATAGTAAACTTAAGATGTGCAACCTCAGTGAATGAAAAACACTAATGTGCAGGCATAATTTTTTTTGCAACCTACTTTTAATAAGTGTTCAACCTTTCCTCTAGCCCACCACCCAGCAGAGGTAATGGAAGAAGAAAATTATTAGGACCTTTTCAGCAATAGTTCTATAGGAGCGAGCTTAATCTTCTTTGGCAGCAGTTCAGTCCTGTACAAAACACCTAATACTACTCAGTGGTTGCAGACCAGTCCTCTAGGCAGGCAGATACCACACAGGAACTGGAAGCTGTAGTCCAGCCCTTTTGACAGGCAGACACAAGGTCTGAGTCAAGGCTTGAGTGAATTTCTCTCAATGGCACCATTACCACACTTTGAGTTCAACAACGCTATGTAAGGTAAACCAATACGTGTATGTTGTTAGCCAAGAATAGTGAGGCAGAGCAAAACAAATACTCAGTGTTCATCTCCTACTGTCTGTGGAGTCATATTTATACTCTCTTATCACACGTCACGTGCTGGCTATATCAAGACATCCTTTCACCTGTGTCTGCTTCAGCAAAACATTCTTTCATGTGTCTTCTTTAGCACGACATCCTTTCACCTGTGTGCCCCAGCAAACCATCATTTGACATAACGAACTTTCCAAAGAAACTAGAAGTTTCCACGTCACCAGTGAGGTGTTTTTAATTGGCCAATGAGGAGCTTGTATTTGTTAATAGGGAAGGCTTCTTGTGGGGCAGTGGTCTGTTCAGGCAGCCTGGCCCCAGTCGAGTATAAGCCTAGAACACCGGAGCCCCAGTAGGCAGTTTCTGCCTGCAAGGGACAGAAGGTGTTTGACTGTAACTCCTGGGACCTTGGCTCATTGTTTCAGTCCCAACCCCCAACAACCGCCCCAGCAGGAAAGGTGTGTGATATTGGTCAAGCCCTCTTCCATTCAAATAAAGACTCTCAGCCCAAACCAATGAGAGATAACTACTGTCGAAATCTGAATGACCCCTTCCCCCAAACTGTATCGTGTATTTATCCTATCCAGGGAAGTAAGAGCACGTGAAAGATCTACTCCATTGTCTGAGCCTTTTGTTCTAAGAACTGTAACACTTAGGAAGAGTTCTGCTCTCCCAAAACATGGCCCAAAGCTGTGCTGTGCTGCACTCCTCACTGGCTGGTCCACTTCTCGTGCTGAGGCAGTGCCGAGAAATGGAGGCGCCTGGAAGACACGACAGAGATGGCCTAACCTTTGCTCGATTCCCTTCACTAGGGCTCTTGCACTTGGTGGGACTGGAGGTCTCCGTGGAAAGTATCCAGCACTCAGGCCCACCTGTGCTAACATGGGCTCCTTGAGAAGTGTGTTTACTGCTCAGTCCTGACAGGAATGACTGCTTTTATTGTAACTGTGGATAAGTTTAATTGTTTTCATTAAAATCATGAATGTGTATCTTGTTCCCAGCAACTTAATTCTTAGTTGTTTACCTAGATAAATCAATCATGAAGAGTTTTACATGAATGTTAGTAATGTCATTGTCTGATAACTAAAATTATTAGAAATGTTTTATCAAAAATAGAAATGAAGGAACAGGTTTGGATATGTAACCATCTGCTGGTAGCATGAAAAATGTTCTAATGAAAGAGGCAAATTGGAAATTGGGATAAGTGTGACATTTCTACACCTTAGGGGGTGGAAAGTACATAATACTTGGGAGTTCTGAGGATGCAAAAAAATATACATGGCCATATTTTAAACGTGAAAGAAAAGAAAAATAAATTATATTTTTTATTTTCTATTTCAGTTGCCTTATAGTCAACTGTGGTTTGAAAAATATTCAATAGAAAATTCCAGAAAAAAATCGTTTTAAATTGCAGGTGAATTAATTCCCATGTCCCACTTTAAGTCGTGAATCAGCTCTGCCCATCTATGCTGCTAATTATCTGGTAACCATCTCAGTTATTAGATCAACTACCATGGTATCTCCAGTGCTGGGCTCAAGTAACCCTCCTGGGTCAGCCTGATGCTGGACCCGAGTACCTACATCACTCACCCATCATATAAGCAGTATATCATCTCCCATTATCACTGAAGATTGAGTATAGCACAAAAAGACATTTAAGAAAGAGAAAGCCTGGGCTACAGAGAAAGTTCAGTGGCTAAGAACACCTGCTGCTCTTTTAGAAGCCAAGAGTTTAAATCCCAACACGAACATGGTAGCCCACAACCATCTGTAACTCCAACTTCAGGAGATCTGGGGTCTCTATGGGTTCCAAGTACACACACACACACACACACACACACACACACAGAGCATACAGACATACATGACAAGATACCAAGACACAGAAAGTAAAAAATATTTTTAAAGAAAAAGAAAGTCTGTATTTGCATAATTGTATTACAGTATATTATTATAATTATCCTATTTTATTATCAAGTATTATTGCTAATCTTTTCCTGTGCCTAACTTATGAGTTAAACCTTGTCATGTTAATCTCTATATAGGATAAGATGTAATACATACAAGGTTCATTATTGCAATAACTTCAGGTATCTGGTATTTATCTTAAAATTCATGCCCTGTGCATAAGAGGTAATACTAAGCTTTGGAAATTCATCTGTGGAGGAAAGAAATAGCACATGAAAAACTTTTTAAAAGGGAAAGTATAGAAATGAAAGGGCAGGCAAGACTGTATGCCAATGTAACCACTCTTAATTCTTAATGATGGGGATATGAGTTCTTCATTTATGCAAACAGGGTCTCAGGAAGTCCCAGGCTGACCTTAACTTTGATCTGCCTGCCTCCACCTGCTGTTCATTCAGGACATGCACAGCTATGAACACCATACCAAGCTATGAGGAATGTTTTTTAAATAACTGCATTTCTCACATTTTTATGATTAAAATTATTTTAAGATGTTAAAAATCCTGAGCTGAGAACACATTGTGCCATTAACTCTGCCACAACTGAACAAGCAACCTCTGCTCTCTCCATATTTCCTCATTAATGCAAATTCAAATGTGTTTTCCGTGGTGGAATGAGTTTTAAATTCTGCCCTAAAGTTGAGATTTCTCTGCTATTAATGGTCTGGGTTAAGTCCTTCATGTCATTCCTTTAGCTAATACAGGAGGCCTCCTGGTTGTCAGGGTTAAGGTTGACAGCCAGTGCAAAGCTGGTAGGTTCCTCTTATTTGACGTTACAGTTCTATATCTATATTTGTCTGATAGATGTTCCAACTCCCCTAATACTGTTTTTCAACAAATCTTTCCATGAGCATCTAACCATCCAAGGGAATGGTTACAAGTAGAACCAGAAATGTCCAAAGTGAATTAAAATATCAGATTGTTGACAGAAGAATAAAAAATAGCCCCTGCTAATAACATGATTCAAGATTTGATTTATGTGGCCCTAAAAGGACAGCCATAAAAATGTATAAGTGGAAGTGTAACTCGAAGTGATTTACAAAGGCCTTGAGAGTGTAGGCGACAGAAAGCAGTGAAAGTGAGAGCCATAAATCTAGCCCAGGAATCAGTGTTTGATCCCTTCACCCCCCAAGACCCAAGCACACAGGGGTCCTTCACTTGTGCCTCCTTTTATTCAGCATTCAACATGACAGATATTTCCCTAGTCTCCAGGATATGATTGACATTGAGCTGCACATGGAGTCTAAGTGTGCTTCTTGGGATGTCTAGAAGAGACATAGAGAGACAGAGGGATAGAGAAACAAGAGCGGTGAGGGAGGGAGAGAACACAAACTGTTGACAAATTTACCATATAACAAACCATGCATCTTCGATAATAGATGTGAGCACTAAATTACCTTGATTTCTTCAAGTGAAAATTCCAGACAGAATGAAGTGATTTCTGTTCCTTAATATCTCAAAAGGTTCACCAAGAAGAGGAACAGCACCTCATCCCCAGATAGTAGTAACAGCAGTGAATCTAAGCAAATAAGTCCACCCACCAATATGTACAGAGCACGTTCTTTGTGCCTAATACTGTTCCTCACTATTCTAGGAGCTACACATCCTGTGGTGATGGGGGCAACAGACAGGACACACGAAGCCACAGGAAACCACACTTTAGTGGACTCGGAACTTCATCATGCCAAATAAAGGAAGACACTCTTCCTTACAGCAGAAGTCTTCTGATTACACAGAGTAACGTGCTAGAATGTGATCAAAGGGCAGGGGAAATTACTTAGGAAGGTGATTAGAGAGAGGAGCCTGTGCTCAAATTTGAATAATGAGGCTCATATCATTCAACAGTGTGGAGAAGAAAGTTCTAGAGAAAAGCAATAAGCCAAATTGTGCTGGAACAAGCCTGGAAATACTCAGTAAGGAACACCAAGGTCTACTGGGGATTTATTGAATTACTGGACATGAGAAGGTGACATGCAGACATAGGCAGGACAAGAACAGGAGCCCTATAGGTTTCAGGAAAGAATTTGGATCACCCCAGGAGAAAGGGATTCACACAGACAGAGTAGATCTTGGCATCTTGTCACCTTCCATCAGGTTTCAGATGCAACAGCCCTGGAAGCTCTTGTATATACTGTACGCGCCCTCAAAGATCAACAAGTAAAATCACAGTAGTTGGGGAACTCCAGTGTTAGGCCAAAGACAGACAAAGTAATGCAACCAAAGATTTAACAAAACTCTCACATTCATAGCCATCTGATTTGTAAGAAAGTCTGAACTGTAGTTCATTATGGAAAAGAGACTCCCAGAAGATTAAGCATAAATGAAAAATGAAAAGCAATAAATATTCTAGAAGAAAATATAGAATATCTTCACAACTTTGGGGTAGAAAATTTACTTTTTTATTTTATATATATATATATATATATATATATATATATGGTAAAAAACATAAAGAACAAGCCATGAAAAGATTGGCCCATTGGAGTATTCTAAATATAAAAAATTCTTCAAAGATATAGAATATACAAGGTTTCACCATAACCAATGTCATACTCATGATCCCAGCAACACGCTATTTAATAGACCTTCGGTAACAGAGCTTTTGGCTGACTATAGCTGACCAGTCTTCCTGGCTGGATCTGGACCAAATGGTTGCCCAAGATTCAGGACTTTCAGGGCTAAATTAGGTAAAGTCCCAAGTAAAGTGTAAAGTGGGATGCTGTGTTCTCTGTGATGGATTATTTACGAGTCCATATATTCAGATGGTTGCTAGACATTCCCAACTCAATGTCTTTTGGGTATCTGAACTCAGTGTGTCCAACGCCGAACTTATAGTCACTCTCATATACCTTCTCTTTCAACTCCCTGTTTAAGTGAATGGCTTCCTAGCAACCTTCCTGATAAATACAGACACTTTTTCTCAACATGAAGTCAACTTCATTGATCCCATGATGGGCATTTTGAATTAAATTACAACAAACAGAACAAAAAATCTTCCCTTGGGAAGCTGACATTCTAGTTAAGAAAACAGATAACCATCAAATATATACTAAGCAATTCAATACGACAATGCTGCACCAAAAGATAAAGCAGGAGACAGGAAAACTGACAATAGAATAGGATTGCCTTAAGGCAGGAAGTGCAGGTGTCTAAAGGAGATATTTAGGTACCATTTGGAGTGATCTGAGGGACTGAGCTGTGCAAGGATTTAAGAGGAGAATGTTCCAGGCAAATGAAACAGCGAATTCAAGGGATGCCACACAACTGAGGGATGAGAAGGAGGTCAGGGTCACTGGACTTCAAAGGCAGGCCAAGAGTGAAAAAAGATTGTGTCAGAAATAACATAGCAAGGTCAAGTTTGCCCTCCTTCAAACTGTGTCTTTCACTCGGTCTCAATGCATAGGAAACAGAGTTTTGGAATGATTTCATAGTCTTTACTTTATAAGGATGACACTGTGAAGGACAGTGATCCACAGATGAGCACTCAACTCAAAGGTACCACAGTATCCCAGGGAAGATGATGATGACTTGGGCTATGGAAGAGAGGAGCAAATGGTGAGTAACTATTGAGTTCCATAAAATTTCAATATAGAGTTGAGCTATTTACTTAATGGATTTTGTATTCATTGAATGAAAAAAGAATAAGAGATGGCTTCAACATTATCTTCATCATATCCACAGATTCTACAGTCACCAGTCTAGCCCAGGACACTTCCATCTATCCCTGGAATCTTTTCAACAATAAACAGTGTTCTGGTTGGATCCTCTCCACCTCCTTCACCCTTTCTGAACCCTATATAACACCACCAGTGTGATTTTAATAGAAAACTCAAGCTGACAACAATACATCCCTGAGACCATTTCCCTTAGTCATTAGTGATTAGGACAGAAATCCATGATTCTCCTTTGTCATGGCAATTGCCAGAAAATAGCTATGGGATTGGCTGTTAATCTCCAGTTTCTTTCTCAGAGTATGCACTTGATAGAAGATCAGCTGGGCACATTTTGCATACTGCTCTATTCCTTCCATGTGGCAGAGTACTTTGGTGAAAGTATGGAATGTATTTATTTATTATTTATATAAATGATCAAATATTTGAAAACTGCGTGTCACATATGAAGTCAGCAGACCAATAATCTCTTATGCAAAGTCTCACCAAGTGTTTGACTCACACATTCTTCCTGAAAAATGACTTCAAAATCTACTTCAGCCAGCTGAAAAAGAAATGAATCAAAATTTAAAACTCATAAATAGTAAAGTCATGGTGTGGAAGAACTGGTAATGAGCAACTGAAAGCATTTAAGGACATAATTTATTCTAAGTAACTGTGGCAAATATGGTTCCAGAACAGAGTGAGAGTGTCATAAATAATTCTTGAAAGAGAAGTTTCTCAATTTATAAAATTAGCAATAATTAACTGGGTAAAATTATCATATTACACCAATTAAAATTAGTGGCACCAGGTAAAATAAGGATAAAAGTGTGCATTGTCCATCTTCACTGGAGGTAGGAAATAATTAAAGATTCTTTCATAGTATATTTCCAAGGATACATTTTATAACAAACAAACAAACAAATGCTTAGTAATCAAGAGCACTTCTCTTCCAGGGCACTGGGATGTAGTTATAAGCAACTATAGTGGATGACTCACAATGATTTGTTTCTCCTGCTCCAGGGGATCCAACACCCTCTGCATTCACCCTCTGCATTCACCCTCTGCATTCACTCTCTGCATTCACAGACATCGTACATACATACAGACACACACACAGAGAAAGAGAGAGAGAGAACCAATAAATAGCCTTTAAAAGGTTCGTTATTTTTTATGTGTGTGAGTGTTTCCCTTTGTGTGTGTATGTGTTTTTCTCTGTGTGTATGTGCATCACAGGTATTTCTGGTGCTCAAAGAGGCCATAAGAGGAAAGTAGAGTTAAGGATAGTTATGAGCTGTCATCTGGTTTTGGGAACCAAACCTGGGTCCTCTGCAAGAGCAGCAAGTACTCATAACTGCTGAACCATCTCTCCAGCCCCAATAATTATTTTCAAAATTAAAAGAATAAAATGAAAGCACAGAATTCTTCTTCTGGTTATGATAGAAGAGTTTCTGCTATTAACTCTGCTAGGAAGAATATCTACAAAGACTGGTTAGATATGCACACACACATAAAAAAATTGTAACTTATTGAGAGCAGGAGAGAAGAACAAAAGCAGTCAGGACCTTAGTGTATATGACCTCTAAGAGGAGAGAAACACATTAAAGTCCCCTAATCACTATTTCTTTTCCTCTGGGGGACATTTCCCAGCTCAGAATGTGGAACATAGCCAGTGAGCAGAAAATGCTAATATAATGTTTATGGAAGTTTTGTTTTCTTGGAAGACAAAATATTAGAATGGTAAGCTGTCAGAATAATCAAGATAGACTGGCCAGGGTACCAAGAATAAAAGGAACTCAGGGCCTCCAGTTTGACTTTTGCCTTAAAGTATTTGATGGGTCTGAGCTGGATATACTCTCTCAGAAGGGTACAAAATAAAGAAACAAGAACAAAGTGACTGATAAGAAATGGAAATTCCAAGGAGAGTTCCAAAAACCTCAAAGGGAGCAGGGAGACTTAGGTTTTCAGCAGAGACATCTGTAGAACTACTCATGGATAGCAGCCCATAAATAAAGCAGCCCTTGTTAGTCTTGTAACTTCTTCCCAGTTAAAGGAAACCAGGCTTTGGAGTAAAATGCTGACTTAGAAGTTGCCTTCATGTGTCCTGCTAAAGGGAGATCCAGAATAAAACAGAAAAATAAAAATAAAGAAGAGAAAAGAAAAGAGAGGAGAGAGGAGAGGAGAGGAGAGGAGAGGAGAGGAGAGGAG